>JAODAL010000406.1:200000-319495 GCA_025379985.1 Phyllomedusa bahiana | reverse complement strand
CTCTTTTTTTTCTGATTTGGGTTAATCAGGGCACATGTTCCAGGAGGTCTCCTCACATCCATATGGTGAAATGTGGCCACTTGATGGAACCTATTTCCCACCCTATTATTATACTAAGACTTGTCCACTAGCGGGGTAGCTGCCCCATAAAGGGCGACCTCCCGATAGTCACTATAGAATATTATATACTTTTTGTTTGTTGTATATTTTATTATGTAAATAATTAAAAGTTATGTTTTATGGGGAACCAATTTTTGCTCTGTGAATATGGTTTTTAAAGGAGTTGTCTCATTAATAGCTTTCAGCCTCTGTCTGTGAATGGGAGTTGAATTGAGGGGCGTGCTAGCTTCTCTGTCTCTTCTCCTCCCTGTTCCTCCCTCCCCTCAGCACACAGGCAGCTATCCACCCGTAACTTCTATACAGCAGGGGGGGGGGGGGGCAGGGGATTGCTGCCAGAGTTAACCCTGTGTGTGCCTGCCTAGAGAGGTCTATGATTGCTAATAGTGTTCCTATACCCTCTGCTTAGCTTACATATCTCCACATCTCCAGCAACAACAAACAAACCCTCTCAGAACAGAGGCAGGAAAGCTGCAAAGTGTTACTCAGGATGTGTCCCTAGTACAGCACAGCATGAACTGTTCACAAGCCTCCCTGATCTGTATATTTATTATTATAGTTACAGCTCCACAGACATCATGATTATAGTAACACACAGGGTCATTGCTGTCACATCTATTGATCAGCCTAATCTCTGCTCAATCTGTGTAGAGAGCAGGAGGAAGCAGGCACACACAGGGTTAATCCAGGCAGCACGGACATAGAAGCCAGAGTCCTCCCTCCTCCTCCCTACACTACAGAAGCATTCTGTGCGGGAGGGGCTCTCTGCTCCGACCTGTCTTCAAAGGTGATGAGTCATTCAGACCTGACAGCCAGTAAGATAAGGATCAACAGGTCGGCTGCTATAGTGATTTGAGAAGCTGATGCACTCCTAGGAACAGGGCTAGCTCAAAATCAGTAGGACATTTGTAATGAACATATATTGCAAAGCTGCTTGTTTTTTAAAGATCTTTTAATTAAAACCCAATCATTGTAGCGAGACAACCCCTTTAAGTTTTTTTTTTCCCAATTTGGAGCGACTATGAAAATAGTGCTATGCCTCAATTTAATATTAGATCAAGCAACAGAGAATTTAAGTACAACACAACTAACAAATATCACTCCTATGTATTTCACTGAGACAGACAAAAGTGTAGCAGATACTAGCCAAAGTGATATACAAATTTAAAATACTCACTGTCATGGTCAGAAGAGCAATAGCTGAAGCATAAAGAAAAATGCAACTGGCTCATTTGTAACCACAGATACCTGACATACAAAGAATATATCTGGCCTCTTGTATAAGCCACGCAATATCTTTTAGTACAGGGTGGACTAACTGCAACGTATGCACTTCTTGGTGATCGTGTTTTAATTTTTTTCATCCCCACTTTCCAAAAGCCATAACTTTTTTTTTTTACTAACATAACCAGGGTTGTTTTTTTTCTTTTGTGCCACAATAAAACAATTTAAAGGGACTGTCCACTCAACCAAAAAACGTACAACTAGCTCCAAATGGTATAAGACAAAAACAATTACTCACTACCCATCCAGTGCCGCCGGGTTGGTGATCGGTCAAGTCTCTCTTTACTTCCGGGAGGCACTAGACCATTGCAGCCAATTATTGGCCTCAGCAGGTATGTACCATTCCTCTAACTTCACCACTCATGGGGCGTTCACACCCTGAGTGGTAATGTTAATAATGTCAATAGTATGAGACTGCTGAGGCCAGTGATTGGTTGCGGTGCTTAAAGGGTTTGTCTCATCTCAAAGTTTCAAAGAATGCATGAATGAAATAATGTTGCTTGGCTCTGTCACTTCCTGGTCAAGCTGTCTGTAATTAGCATATGAGCTCTGTGTATTCAGACTTCTCTGTTTATCAGTCTAGATTAAGTAAATTACCTTCTCTGAGGTCCTGAGAAGTTTCTATGCTAATGTAAACAGTAGAGTAATTATTCTTTTGTCTGAAAGATCAGATAACACACAAGCTCTCACTGCTGGCCAGGACCTGTGTGATGACGTCACTCCCTGCTGTCAGATAGAACAAACAGCATGGGAGAAGGTGTACACAGGCTGGTCACTTGGGGAACCAGAGAGAGCACAGAAGGTGATAAAATCACTTGTAGCTCCTTAACAAAAACAAGATGAACAATGCAATATATTTGGAAAACGTCTTCATTTAGTGTTCCCTACATCTTGAAAGCTAATCTTTGTAGCGAGACAACCCCTTTAAGGGCCTCCTGGAAGTTAATAAAGTTTGGTCCAATGCCAGAGCTTTAGAGCTGGATCAATACAAAGGTGAGAACATTTTTATTTTCCTTAATACCACTTTGGGCTAGTTGTAACTCTTTGAGGGGAGTTCTAAAAAAAATGTGAAGTGGAATGGGCAAAAAAATGCATTTTCCCCATTGTTTGGAGGTTCTGCCTTTACAGAATTGATCATGGGGTATAAATGGCATGTTAACTTTATATACAGTGGTATGAAAAGTATTTGCCCCCTTTCTGATTTCTTAATCTTTTGGATGTTTGTCACACTTAAATGTTTCAGATCACCAAGCAAATTTAAATATTAGACAAACATAACATAAAATGCAGGTTTTAAATGAAGGTCTTTATTATTAAGTGAAAAGGTCATCCAAACCTACAGGGTCCTGTCCCTGAAAAGGTAATTACCTCCTATACCTAATAACTGGTTGGACCAGCCTTTTACAATGAGTATTTTACATCGCTCTGGATAAATTGAGGGCCCACTCATCTTTTCAGAGTTGTTGTAATTCACCTACATTGGAGGGTTTTAAGGTCATGCCACAGCATCTCAATTGGATTACGGTCAGGACTTTGACTAGGCCGCTCCAAAGTCTTGATTTTATCTTTCTTAAGCCAATCAAAGGTGGACTTGTTGATGTGTTTTGGATCAATGTCCTGCTGCATAACCCAAGTGCGCTTCAGCTTGAGGTCACGAACAGATGGCCTGACATTCCCCTTCAGGATTTGTTAGGTGACAGCAGAATTTAGGGTTCCATTTATCACAGCAAGTCTTGCAGGTCCTGAAGCAACAGAACAGCCCTGACCGTCACACTACCGCCACCATGTCTTACTGTTGGTATGATGTTCCTTTTCTGAAATGCTGTGTTGCTTCTACGCCAGATATAATGGGATTTACAACTTCCAGAAAGTTCATCTTTTGTCTCATTTGTCCACAGAATCTTCTTCCAAAAGTCTTGGGGATCATCATGATGTTTTCTGGCAAAACTGAGACGAGCCTTTATGTTCTTTTTGCTCAGCAGCAGTTCTTGCTCTGGAACTCTGCCATTATTGAACAGTCTTTCTTATGATGGAGTCATGAACTGAGGCAAGTGAGGCCTGCAGTTCTTTGGATGTGGTTGTGGCAGGAGTCATCGCTGTGCTCTTAGCAGGGCCGGGACGATGGGTAGGCGAAGGTAGGCGACCACCTAGGGTTCCACTTCATCCCAGGCAGAAAGGGGGCACAAATAGGTGTGGAGTAGGCTGAATTTTTACATTGGGAGGGGAGGACTGGAGCGCTACATGCCTTATTTGCCTAGGGCTTACATCTAATACAATCAGTGGCACACTACAAAACTAAGTAAAACATCAAGGTATATAGGAATTTTTTGAAAATGCATTCCTGCTAAGGAAAATATGAAAACATGGTATACTTAGTTTACAGTTTTTGATCAAAAATTGTTTAAGCTCACCTCCCAAAAGCGTCAAGGGGATCCCAGCACAGGTGAGTCCCTAACCTCACTAGGAGTCCATTCAGACTACAACCTCTCAGGGAGTGATAGGAACTTGATACTGAATTACCCTGCACTGGTTTAAAAGAGGTAAGGGGAGTGCAGCAAGCCAATGAGGTTGCCATCCCTCAAATAGACTACACAAATTAATTAGGCTGTGCACATCCATATATTTTTTTTTTTCCCATAATATTTTTATTAGGAATTTTGAATATTAACAAACATTAATCCCAACAAGGGATCATCAATATGAAAACAAGCAAACAGGAAGGGATTAGGCAGAGGGGGAGACAACCATAGGGGAAGAGGGAAAGGGAAGATACAGTTGGATGTCACTTGGTTAGGTAGATCACAAAGGACACATTTAAATAGCTAACGGATTAATCGCAGTGAGTTATCTTGAACATGTTCAAATGAGAGAAGTAGCAGAGCAATAGGGGATTGCGCTATTATGCACAACACGAGTCACAGAGATCGCCATTATGATCAGCTCTAGGCTACACGTCAGGGTGTGCACACATGGGTCCATGAGATTTTCACCCCCTCAATTTAAGGGCCATCCAGCATATCTTGGTTCTAGATATAAAGTTGGGCGGTGTATAGAGGGGCTTTCCTTACTCCTACAGGTGTTACCCGCGTCGGCAGAACAGCCAATCCCACATGCAAACCCAAGTAACCAAACCAAGGAGAGGTTTAGATTGGGTAACTAGGATCTAGAAGATTATTGCTGATCCTCTGGTTATGGTATATCAATTATACGCAAACCGATGCTTTTGATATAAGTCCTCGGGAACGATCACCTGTGAGTTCCCACGTCATGCTCTCTTGGCTTACTTTGCGTGTGGCCCAATAAGTTCCTAGCTACGGAAGAAGCTCATAATCCAGGAAAACAAAAAGTCCGGTAAGTATGAGGTGTACTCCGCAGTGACTCACGTAGGGACACAACAGTCTGTATGCCGTATGAGATGATGTGTGTTCATCTTTCAGATTATGATTTCGAAGCGTTAGGCTAATCAAGTTGGCACAGGGTGCGTATTGGCAAGTTAAGACAGTGCCTGTGTTGAGGGCCTACGAGAATATACACAACAATATCGAACGATAAAACAAATAATCACGTTGACACTATAGATTTGGGTTGTGTGTGGGGGGGGAGGGGGTAAGGGAGTGAAAGAAGGTAGAAGAGTGTGGGTAAGGTAGGTAAGGAAAGCAAGGACTCGTGGAACCGCCCACCACCTCCGAGTTGCCGGATATGTAGTGACATATTGAGCAAGCCTAGCTTGCATGTCTTTAGGGCACATTTCCAACTGTTTGTGCAAGACACCATAGTGTGGAGCCAAAACATTCTCTGATGCGTGCTTGAATATGACTTGGTAAATTATCTATGATGGGCTGCCTGGTAAGGAAAAAATTTTCCACTCTGCTTTCTTTCTGCAAAGCGGATTCCACCCAGTCCATTCGGAGTAAGAATGTCAGCTTTTCTAAGAAAATTCGCAATGTGGGGGGTGATGAGCCTATCCAGGTTTGAAGAATTGTTTTGCGCGCCGCTGCCGCGATATAAAAGAGTAGTGTTTTGGTGTATTGAGTAGTCTGCAGTTCCAAGTTCTGTAGAATGCTGAACGTAGCCCATTGCGGGGTCAGGGAGATGGTGTGTTTGGTGTGAATTGTCGCGAATCGCTGTATGCGGTTCCAAAATTCCTGAGCGACCGGGCATGACCAAAAGCAGTGGTATAGTGTTGCCGCTCTCTCTCCGCACCTGGGGCAGGAGGGTGAAGGGCGGCCCCCCATAAAATAGCGGCGGTGGGGCGACAGATAGCCTCTGTGTAGGATCTTGAGGGACATCTCCTGATAACAGATACTTGGTAGGTACTTAGCTGCCCTCAGGATCGCCTTTAACATATTCTCACATCCATATATTTTGAAAAACGTAAGCATACGTGCACACTGGTAAGGCAATAGCATACATCTAATACAAATATCAGTGGCACACTACAAAACTAAGTAAAACATCAAGGTATATAGGAATTTTTTGAAAATGCATTACTGCTAAGGAAAATATGAAAACCTGGGATTCTTAGTTTACAGTTTTTGATCAAAAATTGTTTAAGCTCACCTCCCAAAAGCGTCAAGGGGATCTCAGCACAGGTGAGTCCCTAACACTAACATGTTACCTCACTAGGAGTCCATTCAGACTACAACCTCTCAGGGAGTGATAGGAACTTGCTACTGAATTACCCTGCACTGGTTTAAAAGAGGTAAGGGGAGTGCAGCAAGCCAATGAGGAAGGTTCACCACAGTTCCATATTTTCTCCATTTGTGAATAATGGATTTTACGGTGATTCTCTTGAGGCTTTAGCTTTATGACCTTTTCCAGACTGAAAGATCTCAATTATTTTGTTTTTCACTTGTTACTTATTTCTTTTGCTCTACCCATGATGTCACTTCTGAAGAAATTTTGGGCTACTTCACTTTGTCAGGCAGAGAGCTTAGCTTCGAGGCCAGAATTCATTGTCGTGGGATTGGCTCAGGCAGCATAATGACATCATTGCCTAACACCATCTGTAGTCCGCTCTGGTGTTTTTTACTACCAGCCAAAGGCATAGAGATACAGTTGAATGTGGCAGTTTCCTACCCTGTTTCCCCAAAAATAAGACATGATGCTTTTTTTATGAAATTCAGAGTTTGGCTGCTTATGCTGATGTTTGTGATGAAATCACTACAGTATATTAATACATGTTGATGTTTTGTTCAGCAATAAATTTGAATTATTGTTCATAGAAAAAAAAAAACATCCCCTAAAAATAAGTCTTAGCTCGTCTTTAGGAGCAAAAATTAATGTAAGACACTGTCTGATTTTCAGGGAAACAGGGTAAGACACCTGGTGCTATTGATGCCATTGGGTAAAGTGCTGTATTCTGGTCTTTACATTTTCTTTGCTGCTTATGCATCCCTCCTCTTTGATATTATTTTAGACTTGAAGTTTAGCTCTTTTGATGTAGTTCAGCATACATTTTTTTAGCAAAACATTCACGTATACCTCAAGTATTTGTATCATTATTGTGGTACATTTTCTCTATTTGTACACCCTGACTATTACCTTACTATCATGTTTGTGTCTTTTTCTGCTTTCAGTGTAATTATTTATTCTTTTGTGAATTGTGATTATGATAAAGATATGTGCTTATTTCATTTGGTTTTGTGTAATTGTTTTTCATGGTGTTTTTAATCCTACTGTGACATGGGACATACTTTTATAATAAGCACTATATGGTTAAAGGGGTTGTCTCACTACAAGGATTGCATTTTATGTTAAAGATCTTGAAAAAACAAGTTGCTTTGCAATATGTGTCTATTAACAGTGTCCTACCTATTCTGAGATATCCCCTCTTGTATGGGCGCATCAGTCCTCAGGTCGCTATAGCTACGACCTTTTTGATCTCCCTGATAGGCTGCCAGCACTGGTTACTATAGCTACAGACCTGGCTTCTACTGCAGTCTAGTGGAAGCCAGTAAACACGCCCCTGAATTCAAAGTGAAACCAAGAAAAGAGGAACGAGGTAAGAGGAATCAATGTAGTGAGACAACCCCTTTAATTCCATCAAGGACAAATTAAGTAACAACTGTATGCACAGGTGCAAGTATTGCATATGTAAAACATGTGAGCTGTATAGGGGGCGCAATGCGACCCTAAAAGTGTCTGAAACCTTTCTAAGGTCTATTAGTTTTTGCCCAAAGGGAATAACTTAGTGAGTTTATTCCTTTAAACTAGTGAATGTTAGAGAAAACAAAGGGGGGAACTTCCCCAATTTGTTTTTTTTTTTACAAATTTAAAAAAACAAAACCCTATAATTTCATTCTTCTTACCCCGTTTTATTTTTGTTTGGAAATGTCTCATTTCTGTTGTTTTTTGATTAGGGGAGCAGCCATCTTCCCCTAGTTTTTCAACAGCATTTAGAGAATCTTTAAGCAGCTACATGGACATAGGGGGGAACAGGAGCGACCCATTGTTCTATAGGGGGTTTTTTTTGGATGCCTGAGACCTGGGAAGAAGTTACTGTGCAGGGAGGAAAAAGGGGAAGCTGTAACTATCTCATATTGTGAATAGTGGGATACTGTGTTTTTGATACACATTGGTGTCACCTTTCAGTGTAATGCTGCTTGCACTGAGAGTGAGAACACTACTGAAAAGTTTTCTTTACAAGACAGGAAGGGTCAGACTATTAGGCCTAGTGGCCAAAGTGAAAACTGCAGGATATCAGGATTTTCTTAAAATATTGATAGTCATATGAAAAATTCCCCCAAAAAATTGGTTTAACATAAAAACAGGAGCTAAACAATAGGTCATTTTTTGATAACACAGTCCCATTAACAGGGGTGCTCTACGATGAGGTAATATAGATCAAGGGCACATTAAATGGGTTTTGCCACGAAGTGAGTTCCTTACCTCTTTATCAGCTCAGGGGAGAATATAAACAAGGCGTGCTGAATCATGAACGCTGCAGGGGTGAGAGGGAGGGGGGTGAGCAGAGAGCGAGGAATCAGGGAGCGTCTCAAAAGTTTACTCAAATAATAACTTTAAACAACGTGGATTCTCTATACAGCAGACAGACTCATACACTGCACTTTCTCCCCAGTCCCTTGCAAGCTCCTTCATGTTCCCTATCATCAGATAAGAAGTGCAAACCAGCAAGCACGGCCAGATCAGCTCCCTGTTAGCTCCTGGTCGTGTCTAATGTAAACTTTTAAGTAACTGAAAGCTGTAATGTAAAGAAAGCTGTAGCTCTCACAGGCTTCACTTTTTATAATCACATATATTTAGAAAAGTGATTAAATACCCATTTTGGAGGATCCACGTCAAAATTACATCGTGGCAAAACCCCTTTAACTGTTGCACAGCGGCCCTCTGCTGTTTTTGTCTTCACCTGCAGGTAAACACAGCTTTAAATACTATGGGCCACATGTATGAAAACTGTTTAGGTCTAAAACTCACTTTGTTGCCCATAGGAACCAATCAGAGCATCCCTTGCATTTCATATAGTGCTGTGGAAAATGAGAGGGTCGCTCTGATTGGTTTGTATGGGCAATAAAGTTAATTTTAGACAGATTTCATACATGTGGCCCTATGTGTTCTGATAACAAATTCCTATTTTGGTTTTGAGCCCGAGTAGAATATTCAAAGAATAGAAATACGTCCTCTATCCTTAATGTTGTTATAAAATTAATAGCAGGATCCAAAAGGAACTCAGCAGAGAAGCAATAACAGGAAAACCTCAAATGAAATATATGTAACCATGCTGTCACTAAAGCAATTGGTTTCAGGGAAGAGATGAGGTAGTTTGCTTGCTTAAGTATTTGAAATACTCTCGAGACAAACTCAAGGTCATTGAGTAGAAGCCTCAATGATTATTACAACCTTATTTATAAAATATCATGAAGTGACATTAGCAACACAATACTAGAGCCATGCAGACTAATGTTGACACGTTGCTGGCTTGTATTACTACAAGTGATATTCATTCATTTTGGGATTGCTTTACTGTATGCTGGAAAGCTGAATCTTATTTATTTGTTAATTTGCCTTTTACTTTTATAAATGAGCTACTACAAATAATAGAAGAGTGAAGAAATCACTCAGCACAACTCAACCTACTACAAATAAAACATACGTACTGTATTACCAGTATATGCTACTTAAAAGGTTTTGGCCAGGAGAGAAATGATTACCTTCATACTGTAACTACATGGCTGTTTTAGGTGGTGGCTTTAGCACTACACATATTAGGGCAGATTTACTAATACTGTCTAATATTTAGACAACGTTGACTTAGACTAGAGAGTCTGAAAGGCAAGTAAATGCTCACACCAACCAATTTATTGGTGGCTCTCCCCAAGGAAAGATTTTTCCCCTTTCTAAGCCACTCTCGCCTCCTACCCAGCCAACCAGTAATTTCTACTCTGCACTGAAGAGGGGCAAATACCCCGAAACAGCTGTCTGTAGATGGACTTAGCTGATTTGGCTTAAATCCCTTTCACATTGCTAGGCTCCAGCAAGCTACACGTGAATGGAGGGTAACTACATCCAATAAAGTGCCCTGTGTGGCTCCTCAGTTCTTTTCCCAGAAGTCTTTGCTCTATGCAAAACAGTCAGTGAGGTCTGAAAGGCAAGTAAATCCTTACACCAACCAATTTATTGGTGGCTCTCCCCAAGGAGAGATATTCCCCCTACTAGAGAGTCTAAAAATGCAACAGATTTATCACAGTGGCTCATGCTATATGATAAACTTGCCGCATCTTTAGACACTGTTTTCTAGTATTATACCACCTGTTTTTTGACTTAGCTTACATCAAGAATTCCATCACATTTTTGGTGCATTTTTTAGTATACAATGTTGGATGTTAAGCCTAGCTCCTTACCGATACACCACACTTATTTCCTCAAAGCCACACACCTTGTCTGGCAAAAATTTCTTTAAAAAAAGAGCATTGTGGTGTGGGGCATATATGCAAGTTTTGTTTACACAAATTGAACTTCAATTCTGCCATATTTACAATTATTTAATGTACCCAACTATGTCAAGGGACTTTTGGGTACTTAGGTTGGTAGGACACCTCAACAGCACTATTTACATGACTCCATGCTTTCTTAGCAGGAGCTTTAGTTAATAATTTTAGTTCACTACTACCTTTTCATTATATGGGTTGCTTGAGTCAGTTGATTACTGCAAGTCTGGCACATTTGGTAAATGGCTAATGTTGGCAGGGAAGCTCCCAAAAGCTACCCGGGTTCATAGAAGGGTTCTTAAGCACCCAGCTCTATGATGAATATATGCCCTAAAAACTGTTAAAAAATTGTATATGTAAAAAAAAAACATTCTTTGTCCAAGCCTAAAGCTGTGAACAGTCTGTGATCTCCTTCAGCCTCTTTTAATTTTCTGCCACCAATCATTATTACTTTAGGTCCCGTAGTTACCTCTTATAAACTTGGTCAGTAGGCTCCCCACATCAGTTATAAGGAGAAGCCTGTCTGCAGCAGATAAGCATGGGCTGAGCATTCAACTCTGTGGCAAGCAAGGTGAGAACAGCTCTTGTAGCGCTATAGTGTTTGACCTGCTGGTTTTGTTGGATAACACTGGATTATAGTGTTTTTGTGAGGACATAGTGGCTGACATGAAGACATTGTAACTAGCATTGGGTGATCATGGCTCACATAAAATATATTGTGGTGGTTGTTGGTAAATTGTGACTATCATGGGGCATCAGTGGATTTTGCCATGTTTATGGCATACTGATAGGATTCAGATCTCTCCACTAGGATCCACAGCTATCTCAAGAAAGAGCCCCCAAAAGTTTCCATTAAAAATGGAATTTGAGCATAGCCGAGCATACCAGGTGGGACCCGCACCTATCACACATTTATGATTGATCTATTGATATGCCATAAATATGTGTGATGGGAACCTAAAAATTGACTTAGGGGCAGTATGGCTGGCATTGGTGCCTTGCGCTGCTGTCATAGACGCAGTGCAGCTGAGATACATGGCTTTGATGACATTAAAGAGAACCTGTCACATAGATTATGCCCCTCTTGCTGAGGACAGCACAAGCTAGTGCCAGACCTGCTGTTTCCAGCGCTGTGTCCCTTATTCTGTAAGAGGCTGTAGTTGTAGAGTATTTAATGCTCAAATCTGCAGTTTTCAGCCAGAAAAGAGTCATGAAAAGAGTCTGCTTTTTTTTCATGCCCCGCCCACCTGAGGCTAGCCCCGCCCACCTCAACTGATAAACCTATTACTTTGAATAGGTAGAAACAGGTGAATAACTGGCTGGTGGGCGTATCTCGCCTTTAGTGGACTTGTCTAACACCTGCTCATGAATAAGATTCCATAATTAAATCCTGAAAAACTGCTGCATCTTACATAATATGGGACACGGCACTGGAAACAGCATGTCTGTCACTAGCTTGTGCTGTCCTCAGCAAGGGGGGCACAACCTATGTGACAGGTTTCCATTAAGGCAGCCATATGGGCAATAATGCTAGCATGCGGGACATTGTGGCAGTCGCTGGGGCATTGTGGCCATTATAGGAGCATACTGGTTATCTTAGGGTATTATGGCTGTTGTGGGGGCATTGTAGCTGGTATAGGGTGCATTGAGGCTCAGAAATTATGACCAATGTATGTAGTACTAAAAATAAAAGCCCTTTGCAATATATAAAGCAGTATCTATACAGCAGTAGTGGTTATGAGGACAATTTACCAGACTGTGGACTCCAACATATTAAAATTTCAATAATCTTATAATGTAGATGCATTCATCTTTGTGAATTTTAGGGATTATAAATGTCATAACTTATTATTTAAACATTTAGGGCAGCATGTATGAACGGGGCTGCACCAGACATCTGGAGTCTTTTTAGCCCGCTATCCAGTGCAGCCCCGGTCATACATTTTTAAATCTCCTGCACGCCACTCCATTACATAGTGCCTGCAGCGGGGTGCACTAGAAACGTAGCGAAGCTATTTATTGCTTCACTATGGAATTTATAGGAACAGGTAGAGCACTTTCAAAGTGGTATACCTGAGCCAGAACTGTCGCCCGAGCACTAGAATGCGCCTGATCTGTGACTTGCTGTAGAGCGGGTTCATAAATCAGGCGCATCCTACACTAATGTTGGGCACATGAAATTTGGCGTTAACACGCCAAATTTCATACATGTCGCCCGAAGTGCATGTTCTCATTATACCTATAAATCTAGACACCTGGTTACCTTCGTACCTCCTACTTTTCTGACAAATGAAAAACAGATGAAAATACTAATTCGTGACACTTTATAATTGACAAAAGTGTACAGTAACATTGTACCATCTTCACGGAAATTTGTTTTACACCTGTCTTAAGAAGGTATGTTAGACGCGTTCCTGATGGTTGCATGAACGATATAAATATTAACTGCTGCCCCTGTGCTATCGTTTGAGACAACCTGTTTTGTTAGGATTGCTTGTTCTATCCTACAGACAATAGGCAGTATGAATGACACTATAAAAAGACCTGTGCACTCCCAGATCTGTTAGAGTCTAGTGTCGGAGCTGAGTCTAATCTATATCAGAGCTGACCTGTGCGCAAGAGCCAGCAACATAAAAAGAAATATGAACCCTGCCAAGCTCAGAAGCCGGACAGAAAATCAGTTCAAAGCTCATGAGGAACAAGAAATGGATAATTTAGGGAAAAGGGCTTGGGATAACCCAGCCTATGATGGTTCTCCATCTCCAAAGATCAAAGCCATATACAACCCCAAAACCGTTCTGGAAAACCCATATAACAGCATGGACAACTTGGGAGACCCACCACCCTATCAGGAAGAAAAGGATCATAAGGGGGGTAACCTGTGCTCACAATGCTGTGTCCACATTGCCCGGGGGATTAGAGGTAGGTGGGGTAAACTAGTTTTGGGAAGTGAATCTTGGTTGCTCCTGTGTAATTATTTGCAATTTCTCCTTATACTTAATACATGTATTACATGTGTTCAGCTAATAATTAGTTTAATAATATCTAGAATTTATTTTATGCATTTGTAAGTTTGGCAAAGTAATATTTAATTTTTCATTATTGTTCCATCATTTCTAAGTGAATCTCAAAAATTCTGCCAAATGCAGAATGATGTCATGAGTGTTCATTTTCTTTTGCACTGACTTCAGGGTTTATAAGTCCAATATTTTTGATGATATTGAGGATCATATTAAAAACTGGTATTATAATTACACTATATAACAAAGTTAATACAATATCTTGTCAGCAGAGTAGATTAAGTGTTTGATAAATTATTATTTCCACTTTCAAATAGTCCTGGTAGTTATTTAAATTTTGTTATACTGGAAAAAAGTTTGTTATACTTTATACCTGCTACGCCTTTGCTTATATGTGATAAATATGTGATAAATTATCATGTGCTATTTACATCACTATTAGATTATTTTGTTGACAAAATTGTCTGCTAACAGATGTTTACTGTGAGTACCATGTATGTACCAAGTGGACCCGGCTAGGCCTCCAGGCACTACTGTATAATTAATAACAGCTTTCTTGCTACCTGTGGGCTTTTAATCACAAGCCGTTTTAATACGTGTTCTGGATGTGAGTCAGCACTTCTGGTTTAGTTTGTTCTAAATTTGTGTGTTTTCTTTATAGCTTTAAATAATCTCAAAAAGATCTTTATTCCGAAACGTGTTGAGTTTATCTGTTCTGAAGTATTAGTGGATTATCGCAAGAGGTTAATGAAAAATATACAAATTTGGGCAATATTTTCTTTTGGATGTTGTGCTCTTCAGAAGAATTATTTTCAGAGATAAAATTAAATTCAGTTACAGGCAGTCCTCGACTTACATCTGTCCCCTAGTTACAAACGGAGGCTTATGGGGCATGATGGCACTTGTCCTTCCATGTGCCACAGCAGACAGTAGCTGTGGAACAACAAGTTCCAGCATGCCACAGCAGCACATGAGGTGACATCTTCTTAACAGGGGCAGAGAGATGCAAAACGAATGGTTCCCTGCACCATTCAAAACTAAGAAAAAACCTTTTGTGCCGGAGTTACATTTAATAAATATACCTGTTCTGACTTACATACAAATTCAACTTAAGAACAAACCTACAGTGCCTATCCAGTTTTTAACCCGGGGACTGCCTGTATTGTAAATGTCGAGTTGGTATATTAAAGCACCTATTACTTAACCCTGATATATGTTGTATCTTTCAAAGAAGACAGTAATTTATTCAGTGACTGATTCCTGCTAGAAGGATTTGGCTAGTTTGTCCCAATCACAGGTGTACTGTTTTTTTTACTTCTAATAACCACCTGAACCTTAACCACCAGGGTCAACCAATCAGTAGATGCTCATACAATCTGCAGCAGTTTCTGGGGTTAGCCGAAAACATGAGCACAGTTTCCCCAATTCTCATGAGAGCTCCTAGATCATGACAGCAAATTGTTAAGAGTACTACAATATCATAGGGTCGAGGATATCTGACCATGTCTTGCCATATTTACTTTTCTGGTCTTGATTCAACTAAGTACAAAGATTGGTGCTATCATTTAGATGCAGCTTGCAAAAATGTCTGGAGCCTGCTGTTCTGGATATAGACACACGGGGTGGCATGTATGAACGGGGCTGCACCAGATATCTGGCATCTTTTTAGCCCGATATCAGGCGCAGCCCTGTTCACGCCATTTTTTAATGTGCGCCACACCATTATCGGGCGCATTACATAGCGCCCGCGGCATTTTGTAATGCGCCCCATCTCAGGAGGCATGCAGGAGGCAGGGCACACTAGAACCGAAGTGAAGCTACATATTTATAGCTTCAGTATGGCATTTCTAGGCGCATTACAGCTGGAACAGGTAGACCACTTTCAAAATGGTATACCTGAGCCAGAAATGTCGCCCGAGCGCTAGAATGCACCTGATTTATTACCCGCTGTAGAACGGGTTCATAAATCAGCCACATTCTAGCCTATCATTTGGCGCATGAAATTTGGCATTAACACCCCAAATTTCATACATGCCGCCCACTATATATTATCAGCAACGTCCAAGTCATAGAGATACCACTTTCTTAATTATATTATATCTGTGACAGAGTACAATGAAACAGGTAACATAAAGAGGACCTGTGGCTGTTCCTGTTATGTCAGTTTTAGCAAGTACTTGCATTCCCCATTAAATAGCAATTTTGGGTCATCTTTCCTCAGAGCTCATTATATTATTATAATTCCCCTGTTAATCTTCCTAGAAATTCATTACCAATCTATCAGATGAGTGTTTCCAATTGGGGTTGTGTCTCTGCACGGTGTGACATTGTCCAATCGGTGCAGATAGTCAGAAAGTGCAGGGACACACCCCTCTAATAACTAGAATGGTAACACCCATCTGACAGATTCAGTAATTTCTAGAGGGAATAACAGAGGAGTTATAAGAGAAGCTGCTCCAGAATTGTTATTTCATGGGGAATAAAAGGATTTACTAAAACCTACATGTCAGGAGATGTCACAGGTCCTCCTTAAGCTGGTCATACACATAAAATACAAGGAAGCTGAAATGACCAATTTAGACCATTTCACCCGATCGTTTTAAAATTCACAATGACTGATGCAAGATTACTGGCTGCCAAAATAAGTGATCTGTCATGTTGGAATATTTCAGCCATTGTCATCTATAATTCGATACACGTGGCATGATTGGCTGATTATGGTCAATCATTAACCTCTTTTGTTTTGTTTGTTTTATTTAACTGTTTTTATTCAAGGTTTCTGAAAAAATAAATGCAAGAAAAAAATAAATGCAAGAAAAACAGCGAAGTTGTCAAAGTAGAAAGTTACATAGTGAATCATAGAAGAGCAGATAAACAACCGCTGAAATAATAAGCCAATATAAAGCTAGTTCCTTAAAGGGGTTGTCTCACTACATTGATTCATCTTTCCTCTGACCTGTTTTCTTGGTTGCATTTTGAAGTCAAGGGCGTGTTTACAGGCTGCAGTAGAAGCCAGGTCTGTAGCTATAGCAACCAGTGCTGGCAGCCTGTTAGGAGAGATCAAACAGGTCTGTAGCTATAGCGACCTGAGGAGCTGATGCAGCCCATATAAAAGGGGCTATCTAGGAATAGGTAGGACACTGTTAAAGGACATATATTGCAAAGTGACTTGTTTTTGCAAGATCTTTCACATAAAAAGTAATCCTTGTAGTGAGGCAACCTCTTTAATGGTTGCAAACATCAAGTCATTTCGATAGGAGCACATGCCTGTATAACCCAATAACACAGCAGTGCTACAAGGACTAGAATACAATTTAGTTTTTTTAATATGGGCTTAAACTACCAGTTTAGTGCGGTATGTTGCTGGTATGGTCATTTGTACAAATGATTTAATTTATGACTGATTGGCCACATTCTGGGGGATCGTAATGATATGTGTATGCAAGATTTATGTTTACTCTTTAGGTCAAGTATGTTAGCATAACCAAAAAATGCACAAATTACAATAGTGTGCAACATTTTATGTGTAACAGCACCTAATAATGGGTTTACTCATGATGGACATTCTAAATTTAATGATAGCTGGATGATGGTTGATGGCCAGTGTGTCCCTATTACTATCTATTATCTATCTCATTATTTCTATACTACTGCAGTGATAAAGCAGACTTGCTTGTCATCAAGGTGGAGATCTTATGTACATATGGCAGGATCAATGGTTTACACTACACAGATAAACGACATAACTCTTTGTGTTGGACGGATATATGATCTTTAGCAAACAATGGACCAGACCAGAAATCAGTTAACAAAAGCCTCTTTGCAGTGACATTTGCTCCCGTGCAGAGCATCTTACTCTAGACAAGTACTGAATGGGGCTTTTGGAAATGTAATGCTAATTGTAACTACTATAAAATAGAAATTCTGTGCAGATATTTTTGCAGCACAGTAGAATATCTTAACCATACTTAAAATATTAGTTCTATTTTATTAAGTGATGGCATATCATTAGGAAGGGCTGCAGAGCTTAATTTATGCTTTGTTCCCTTGTAAGGTTTCCTTGCAGAGCCAGCTCCACAAAGAAAATCAGTGATGGTAAAGCAGTGGACCCTTATTCTTAGGATCAGTGGGAATCTCAGCCATCATAAAGTGGTGGCACATTCTAAATACATGCCACAACGTTATAAGATAGGAATAACCACTTAAGGGGTTGACTGGTTTTGTAAATCCAGCTGAGTTTTCAAACTGACAGTTTATGAGCAGCCTAAAAGGGTTGCCCATTAAAAACATATATATTTAATTGAGGCCAAGGTGGTCCAAAAAAGAAAAAGACTAAGGACAACATGTCCGAAAAGTGCCGTATCTATGCCAGTTTTAGGCGCATAAAATAAGTGTAAAGTGCGCCAGAAAGTCCGATACTTTCTAAAAAAAATTGGCGTCAAGTATACCTTGCATAGATTACTTAATGTGCCTAAAATGGCACATTGTATCAAAAAGGGCGCATTGCATCAAAAAAGGGCGCATTGTATCAAAAAACGGGGCATTGTATCAAAAAAGGGGCATTGTATCAAAAAGGGGGCATGGTATCAAAAAAGGGGGCATTTCTCAACACTCAGCACATAGCATATCATTGGTAGTATATGGTATGCGTCTATTGAGGCTCATTGCCCAACAGGGACACATAACATATGTAAGGCGCCTCAATAGGCTCATTTTGCGACGGGGGCGCACAGTGCACCATATTTAGGCGCATTACAAAGTGTCGGTCCTGGCGTATAACGCACCTAGTTTTGTTGTAATACAGTCCATTAACAACAAGAATATGGCGTCAAAAGTGGGTTTGCCGAAAAATAGAACAAAAAACTGGCGTTGGCGTGTTGGGACATGTCGCCCTAATACTTAACTAGCTGTCCCCCGAATACTGCCAGCGAGTCACTCCTCTCAACTTCTGGGTTCTTGTTACGACACTAAAGGGGCTCACACTCCATTGTAAGTGAATGGAGCATGAGCCTCTCCTCTGTGTCTGGACCAGAATCCGGAACAAGAAAGGAATGACTGGCTCAAAGCTCGGAGCTGCAGCGCCGAAGGATACCTATATAAGTATTATCTTTTGTTTTTTTGGACTCTCTCAGCCTAAAATTAAATTTATTTTTTTTTACTGGACAATCCAGTTAATTTTCAGAAATTATTTTAACAAAAGGTTGTCCAAAACAGAAACCCCTATTGGAAAATATTTTATTTTATTTTAATATATTAATGAAGACAGTCAAGGAATGGGAGAATGTTAAAGACAACGAAAACGCTGCCTGCTCTGCACGAATCATGTTAGAGATCAGGATGGGCTAAGCAGATTGTTATATAGTTTTCTGAATAAAGATTCCTGGTAATTTACTTATGTAAACGTCTGCTCATTCTGCTCTTAAGAGTCTAGTGGGCAGTCCTGCTCAGTGATTCACAGTCACTCTGTGTAGAAACGTGAAGGGGAAAGCTATCAGTGAGTGAGACTGCACATTTGAATCCTAAACTCAGAATCAAAAGAGGTTAAAGGGAATGTGTCATCAAAAAATGACTTATTGTTTAACTCACATTTTTATGTTAAACACATTTTTTAGGAATTTTTGGTTATGTTTTTTTTTTTTTTTTTTTAAATATCACATTCAGTATTTTTTTTTCTTTAAATGTATATTATTAAAGTTTTATAAATGTAAAATACCGTAAACAATGTGAGTCATCTCACGTCATATAGAATGTAGTTATCAAAGCGTACAACATTGTAGTAAATGCTTCAGATGCATTAGAAATTGTGAATATAAACATGAAACATATGATCATACAGTATCCATTAATTTTGATATCTAGATCAATTTAGCAAGGACAAACATAAGACAAGACACACAGGGGACGACATATAAGACATTCTGTAGGTCCGCAGCTCGTGCCTATCCGGTCAAAGACTTAGTCTAAAAGTCTTGAGTAATCTTGAAATAATCCCAGGCTTTCCATACTTTGTCAAAGGACTCCAATTCATCCATGTTAAGGGCTGTGAGATATTCCATCTGTCTAATCTCCTGAATACGGGCACATACAGTTTCCCTAGAGGGAAGGGAAGCCTGCTTCCAGTGTGCAGCTATCAGGCATTTAGCTGCTGTGACAATATACAGGAACAATCTGCCTAATGCCCGGCCAAGAGACGGGGATGGAATATTTAAGAGATAGGTCTGAGGTGTAAGGGGGATCCACGTTTGGACAATCTCGAAGGCTAGCGATTGTACTTTCTTCCAGAATGGGACAACCATCTCACAAGACCAAAATATATGAGGGACATCCGCCCCCGGTCCTCCACACCTCCAACACACATCTGGCACCATAGGGTTCAACCTATGCAGCATTTTAGGTGTGTGATACCAGTACATTAGCACTTTATATTGATTCTCCTTGTTCTGGATGGAAGCGGAAGACCGGGCCGCCTGCCGCCATATACTCCTCCACTCCTCCTGTGACAATTGTGTCCTCCCATTTGGACATATAGGAATGTTGTATTAAGGTGTCTTGCTCTGGTAAGGATAGGATCCGATAAATTGTCGAGATCAACCCCCTGGTAGAGACCCCCACCCGACAAACCTGTTCAAAGAGTGATGGTTTAGAGACCTCATTCGTGCCCAGTATTGACTTCATATAGTGTTTAATTTGCAAATAAGAGAAAAGAGAGGAGGACGGTAAGTTGAAACTAGATTGGAGCTCTGCAAAAGGTCTGAGTTCCATGGTGCGTCCATTCACTACATCCGCAAAGCGGAACAATTTAGCCTCAAACCACGGCTTCCATCGATTGTCCATCTCACCTTTCTGGAGCAGAGGGTGAAATAAAAAGGACGTCATAGCGGAAGCCCCCGAGCACAATGAGAACCTCTTAAAACATCTCTGCCAGATTGATCTCGTCAGGACCATAGAATGTAGCAGGGGGAAGTCCAATTTAACGGCCGTGGTTGCCCATAGCAGAGAATTTGGATGTATGGGAGCCATCCATAGTTTCTCCAGCTCCATCCATCTAGTGTAAGCGTAAAGAGCCGCCCAAGATGGAATAGCTCTCAGTTGCGCTGCCCAATAATACTTGATGATATCTGGGACCGATAGACCCCCCTGCTCTTTTCCTGCTAACAGTATACTCTTGGCAATCCGGTGCCTCCTGCGGGCCCATATAAAATGAATAAAGTCTGCCTGCAGAGATCTAAGGGTTGCCAGAGGGACTGGTATCGGCAAGGTCTCGAACAGATACATAAGTTTCGGCAATGCCGACATTTTGATAGCAGCTATGCGGCCAAAAAGGGACAGCGACAACTTATTCCAGCGATCCAGTAACTGTTTAATTTCCGTTATGAGCTTAGGGAAATTATGCCTATATAGTGAGGAGTACCCCGATGTTAAATTAATCCCAAGATACTTCAATGTCTCTGCCTTCCAACGATACCGATAACATTCCTTAAGCTGGTCCACTACTGTCCCCGGGAGGCCCACAGGCAAGGCCTCTGTTTTGGAGGTATTTATCTTG
Source organism: Phyllomedusa bahiana (assembly GCA_025379985.1). NCBI lineage: Eukaryota > Metazoa > Chordata > Amphibia > Anura > Hylidae > Phyllomedusa > Phyllomedusa bahiana. The sequence continues at coordinate 298,580 of JAODAL010000406.1, read as the reverse complement.
TAACCTGAGAGGACGCTAAATCAGTCCAATAAAGAATGCAGATTAGGTAGCGAGATCACTGGATCTACAAGGGTTAATAAAACGTCATCCGCATATAACGAAATTTTGAACTCTCTCCCCTTCACCAGTACCCCTCTGACGTCTGAGGACATTCTAATCGCAGCCGCTAGGGGTTCAATACATAAGGCAAATAAAAGCGGGGATAGGGGGCATCCTTGTCTAGTACCATTGCTAATTAATATTTTGGGGGACATAGCGTGGGGTAACCGAATAGTAGCAGACGGGCCTGAGTACAGTCCCCGTAGTGCGGTGATGAAAGGGCCACTGATCCCAAAGGCTTGAAGTGTGCAGAACAGAAATGACCAATTGAGGCGGTCAAAGGCCTTCTCGGCATCTAAACTTAATAGAAGCATAGCATCACCTCTGCGGTTGACAACATCAATGAGATCAATGGCCCTTCTGGTGTTGTCTCCACCTTGGCGACATGGGATGAACCCCACTTGATCTTTGTGTATTAAATGTGGTAGATGAAGAGAGAGTCTATTCGCCATAATTTTGGTGAAGATTTTTATATCTGCGTTCAACAACGCTATAGGTCTATAGCTGCCACATTCTAAGGGGTCTCCCCCTGGTTTGGGTATAAGTGTTATATATGAGTGCAGCATCGTGTCTGGGATGGGGGACCCTTGGAGAAAGGAATTATATAGCGCCAAAAGGTCTGGAATCAACTGGGGTTGAAATAACTGATAATACAGATAAGTAAGCCCATCAGGACCTGGCGCCTTTCCAGAGGGGAGATTTCCAATGACCTCTCTGAGTTCCTCCTCTCCAATGGGTGCATTGAGGGATTCCAAGGCTTCAGGAGAAAGAGTAGGTAAATTACATGAATTCAAGAAACCCAATCTCATCTTGTCTCGGTCAGCACTCCCTCCTGGCAGGTCGTCCGGAATGTTATATAGTTTTGCGAAAAAAGAGTGGAAAATCTCTGCAATGGCTTTTGGGTCATAGGCCGGGACTCCCCTGCTATCATTAAGAGCATGAGGGGTACGGCGTTCCGTTTCATCCCTTAGCATCCTAGCCAGAAGGGTGTGCGATTTATTCGCTTTATCATAGTACTTATGTTTCGTGAAGACAAGCAATTTCTCCGCTCCCAGCCGTGCTAGACTCCGTAGTTTAGCCCTTAGACTCATTATTTTTCTCAGTTTAAATTTTGTAGGGTGTGAAGCCAAACTCGCCTCCAGTTGTTGAAGCTCAGCGGAATATTCACTCCACTTCTGCATTCTATCTCTCTTTAACCTAGATCCTAGGGCAATACACTCCCCTCTAAATACTGCCTTGTGAGCCTCCCAGAGGACAGCCGGCGATGACACCGATCCCGCATTAACCTCAAAATAATTAGAAATGTGTCTCCTCAATTCCTCTCTATGTGTAGAGTGCTTGAGGAGAGACTCGTTCAACCTCCAATGACAGACCCTGGCAGATGAGCGAGAAGATTTAAAGGTCAGGCTTATCGGAGCATGATCGGACCAGGTTATAGCTCCTATTTCTGCAGAGTCCATCATCCGGAGAGTCAAAATGTTACCAAAAATGTAGTCGATTCTGGAATGAGATTGATGTGGAGCGGAGAAGAAGGAAAAGGTCTTCTCCGTTGGATGGGCGATCCTCCACAAATCAAACAATCGGAATCTACGGACCAGTTGTCTAAAGCCTCTGGAGGTAGTTCGTTGGGGTGAGGTATGTGCCGGGGGTCCCAGTGAGAGTCTATCATAGGTATCTGAGAAGGTCAGATTGAAGTCTCCACCCACTATAATTGCTGACGGTGGAAAGCGGGACAGCTTATTCAGGAGTCGCTTCAAGAATCGCAGTTGCCCTGTATTGGGAGCATAGACATTGCATAACAAAATAGGGGAACCCCCCATCTGCCCCTCAAGAATCAAAAACCTCCCACCTGGATCCGCTATGGAGTTCACTACCGTGATTGGGCAAGCACTTGTGAGTAATATGGCCACCCCAGCTTTTTTTCTAGCATCCTGTGAGGCCATAAAGGTTTTTGGGTACAGTTGCTTAAGAAAATTAAAATTTCCCTCTCTGTTAAAATGTGTTTCCTGAAGGAACACCAGGTCAGGTCTATTTTTTTTTAGGTCCATTTGTAACATCATTCTCTTCAAATTGGAATTGAGTCCCTTAACATTTAACGAATACAGTTTAATCATTAAACATTTCGTATGGAAATTTACCTGCAAATGTGCACCGCTGCAGATCCCCAGATGCCTGAAACAAAAACAAGGGGGAGACAAAACGAAAGGAGGGTTTCACAGGACAGGTACAGACAACACAAAACGTATACCATCTCCAGTTACTACCAAGGCACGTCATGTCTTGGAGAGGTGAACAACACAACAAGATATGTACTAACAGTAGTATATCTCTCAAGCTAAAAGCAAGGAGTGATGTCACAAAACGGAAGTGAGCACCTCGGGGGTGTAGGTCAGAACTAGCCAAATATAAGGCTGCAGGACCCAACAGGTCCCGGAGAGCACACTGCATAAAGAGTGCAAGATAGACAAGTGGGGACGTCATGGGAACCACAGCCCCAAAGACCAAAGCAGGCCAGGGCATGGCACCCACAAGGTCCTCCGAGACTTTGTGGGGGGGCAACCTCTAAAACTTTTAACGTTTTTAAACTGAAAGCAGTGGAAAAAAGCGGGGTTTTTATTGGTAATGGGAGTGGCGAGGAGTTCTCTTTTCCCCCTTCCCCCGAAATCTCAACCGCCCATAAAGATCCCGGCACATGTTCGCAAAATAAACGTCGTAAATCAGTAACGAGGGGGGGGGTAAAACCCCCTTTCCCCAAACATATTTCAGTTTTAGTAAAAGGCAAAAATTTGTTAGAGTCCCAGCAAAAAAAGGGTCCCCAAAAGAAAAAAAAAGAGGGTTTTTGTAGAAAAAGAGATTCGCAGGAGGTAGACACCTCTACCCTTCCCTATTTTTAAAGGAGTGGGCGGCGAAGGGCACATCTCCCCAAAGTCCCGGGGGTTGTTTGGGGGGTGTTCCTCCGCTTGGGTTTTGGTTTTTTCCCCAAACCGGATGGCCGGGGTGGGTTTTTAAATTTCCCCAGTCCGTCAGGTCAGGTCAGATTCCGGGGCAAGGGGCGGGAATCCCTGCTATGACGGGGGAACTTTTTTTCTGTGTTTCCCCTTAGTTTACCCTCATAAAGGGGTGATCGGTCTAAGGGGTGCCTCTTGTTTCCGTTTCCGTTTGTCAGATAATAAACTCCTCAACCCTTTTCTCATTGCTTGATTTTGTTTTTAAGCCTGCTGTGCACCCTTAGCCTGGAACTTGCATTCCCGTTAGTTCCTCACCTTGGGGGTTTTACCCTGCAAATTTTAAATACCTAGTTTCATTCACTGTGCTCTCCTGACTTTCCTAGGATCCATTTACATCTCTGCTGCCCCCTGTTATCTGCTTGGCCTTCGCTGTGTTCAACCCATCCTAGCCTTGGGTTTCCAGCTGTATCCAAGTATCGTGAAGGGGATACCAAGCCACAAAATGGATCCCGGGGGCTGGAAGTGGGGGAAGCTCGCATAAAACAGCTTAACTGAGGCTAACATGCGAACGAGATGCAAGCTTTTGAAAGCAAATGTGGCTTTTTAAAGGGCCGACTGGCCATAATACCAAATGTAGGGAAAGCGATTCAGGAAATTGAAACGGTGCCCCATTATCCCGACCGGATGGCCCACCGGGAGAGGTCAAGCCTCTGGACACCCACTTCGGTCCTGTCATGACCCCCAAAAATTGCCCCCCTTCAGTTTTCGGGGGAGATGCGAAAATTTCCCGGGGGTTTTCCCTCAATAAATGTAGGCTTTATTCGAGCAAACCTGCGAAATTTCCCTTTCCGAAGATCGGGGTCCTGTGATCATTATGCTGCGACAAACAAAGCCATTCCGGGTAGCCCTTTAATTGAAACTAAAGCCCCGGCTGAATCACCGGGAAGAGTTCATCGACCAAGGGTCAGATGTTTGACGACCCCAATCGCGGTGTATGTGAAGCGCAATATACCCTTTGCGCCAAGGCAAACGCCCAGTTGCTGAGTATGCCAGGGATTAAAGAGGGGGGCAGTCACACCAACTGGAATGACGCAGCGAAATTGTTTTTTTTTAGGAAAGGACTTTGAAAGTGCTTAAAGGATGACTTGCCGTGCAGAGGCCCTTTAGGTTTGGTCCCTTTTAATCACTGATCCGAACGATCCCCGGACTGTCGAACGACGAAGGAGAGGGGGGTACTCAAAAATTTTGTACCAAGCAGTCCTCGCCGGTCCCTGTCGCTTCCCAAGGGGCCCCTAAAGGGGAAAGATCCACAGGAGTCGGGAATTGAGCCTATGCAAGCGATTCCAATTAAAGCGTGGGGGCCGGAAAAAAGGGGAGACCGGTCCGGGAAACCCCTATCTTCTTTTGTGGAAAGTCTGACCACTTTTTATAAACTGCCCTAGCCGTCCCGGGATTGGGCAGCCTCGGGGATCTGACCCTCAGATGAAGAATCCATTGCTTCAGAGACCGAGTTATTGAAGAGCAGTTGTCCTTTTCAATCCTCAGGGGCCCCCTCTATTAAGAAAGAGAAAAAAGACTTCATTGCTTCCTTTCCCATAAAAGTTCCGGGTTAACTCTAAAGGGGTACAACCCTCAGTATGGTGACCGGGGGGGGGGGGCAATTTATGGACCTGCCCTTTTGCTCAAAAAGATGGGGTTAAGATCCAGAAAAAACTCTCACCGTGGTAATGGAAACTGAGATGGATCTCCACTGAACTCAGGGCCGTGGCCCAAGAGACAAAAACCACCGGGAATCATTATGCACCCCATCTCGTGAAGTCCTGTTTTTCCTGTCTTTTCTCCACACTTCCCGTATCCTGGGCCTAGGGGGCTGCAAGCAAAGAACCCATTTCAATGGGAAAAAAAGGAGATTTCCCAAAAGGGATGTTTTTCCCCTCACTACTCGAACAAGGCCCAAAGACCCAGCTAAAGACAACAAATTTGGCTACCCGGAAATACAGGGAATTTGCAGACTCTGCAGCAAAAAAATGCAGCCCGCTCCCCCACATCGACCCTATGATTGCCCCTAGATTTGCTCCAGGTGCACCTTCCCTTTGGAAACATCACCCTTTGGCGGGGGCCCTGAATTAAAAGCCCTAAAGGGGTTTACAAAAAAGAAAATTGGCAAGGGGGTTTCATCCCCCATCTTCCTCCCCCGGGGGGGCCCCCATATTCTTTGTTAAAAAAAGGACGGTTCCTTAAGCCTTGTATTGTTAAAAAAAAACAAAATTTCCATCAAAAACCTTATCCTCTACCATTGATCCCGAGTTTCTGGGAGGTCGACATGCAAAGTTTTTTTTAAAAATTAGATCTTCGGGGCCCCTTTAAAACTTGGTCCGTAAAATTGGGAGAGAATGGAAGACGGCTTTTAGGTCATTTAAGGACACTTTGAAAATTGTGTTATGCCTTTTGGCCTTTGTAATGCCCTGCCCCCTTTCAACATTGTCAATACATCTTCAGAGACCCTTGGACCAGTTATTGTCTTATCGGGGCGATATCCCATTTTCTCCCAAATCAATGGATGAACACCAGAGAAGTCAAGCTTTTCTGGAGAGGCTAAGAGAGAACCCCTCTACATTAAGATTGAAAAAAGTGAATTTCATTGACAAATCCAATTTCTTGGTTAATAATTTACCCCTGGTCTACGATGGGGCTCTAAAGATCAAGCAATAATAGATGGGCCACCCCCCAAACATAAAAGGGTGTCCCAACGTTTTTTGGTTTTTTACTTCTATAGAGCTTCATCAAGAATTTCTCGGAAATAATTTTCCCCTAACAGTTGACTAAAAAGAAAAAAGGCTTTTGTTTTGGGCTCCCAAGCACAAAATCCTTCTTCTTCTTTAAAATGGGAAGTTTACTACAGCCCCCGTATTGTTCATCCTACCCAGAATGCCCTTTATTGTGGATGGGGCTTCAGACTGTGCTGTAGGGGCTATTCTGTCTCAGAGAACAGGAGACAAGATTTATTACTCCTTGGCTTTTTCTTCGGCTTTTTCATCTGTGAGAAAAAAATTTTGATGTGGGAATAAAGAATTTAGCTATTGTTGCACCTTTAAGGAAAGGAGACATCATCTTCAGGACCTCACAGCAAAAATTGTGCTTATGATCACCGAATCGGAATTCGTTAGATCGGCCAAGTGTCTACTCTTCGCCAAGCTCTTAGTATCTTTTTATCAAATTTAACTTTGTAATCTCGTACAGGCCGGATCCCCGTAATGGCAAGGCGGATGCTCTATCAAAAATGTTCTCCAAGGATTCAACTCCTACTATTCCGCCCCCAAAACAAATTGTTTGTTCTAATGTGGGGGAGTAAACCATAATAAAGACTTGTTAAAAGATTAGAGAGGGCCCATGACACCGATCCCCACTGTCCCAATCCTGGAGTACAATTTGGGACAAGAACAAGATGTGGAACCATACGCACGTTATATCCCCAAAAAGTGAGATGAAGATTCTGAGGTAGCCCTGTTTCCCCGATTGCCGGGGCACAAAGGAGTCAGAAAGACGCAAATTTTTTTCCCGATTTTCTTTGGTGGCCCAAATTATTAAGGATGTGAAAAAGTATTTAGCTCTTGGCACTGTGTAGTGAAGACTCCACGTTCTTCACCCCCCGGGCCCATAAGCCTTTGCCGGCCCCTCTCGCCCCTGGGGTTCATTTCCCCTGACTTCGCGGGATTACCTACCTCTAAAAGGGGAAAAATATTTCCGGGGTTGTTGACGGTCACCGGCTGCACATTTCATCCCCTGTACTGGTTCCCTTGCTAAGACATGGGGATTCTACTTCAGAATGTGTTCCGCCTTCATGAAATCCCGATGAGGTTTTCTGGTCGTGGGGTGCAATTTTTTAAACAAAAATTTTGGCGGGGTTTTTGCTCAGCACTGGACATCGTTTTAATTATCAACCCCCTTCCCCCCCAAATTTTAAAGGACAGACTGAACGCAAAATCAGACCCCCGGACAGTACCTGCGATGTTTTTGCCCCCTACAAGATGTGGGTTGATCTGCTTCCCGGGGGAATTTTTTTTTAAACAATTCCCAAATTTCTCCACCAAAAAAACTCCCTTCTTTTCAAAATTTTTGGGGTCCAAACCAAGTATTTTCCTAAATTCCCCGCTGTTCCACTTATTCCAGCTGGCGGAAAGGGCTTGCATTCAGCAAAATTTTTCAATATAAAGGGAAAAACCCGAGAGGGGTCAAAAAAAAACTACAAAAAGAGGCAGATAGACGTCGTAGGCCCGCACAACTTTTAAGGTGGGGGGTAATTTTTGGCTTTCTACCAAATTTTAAACTTTGAGTTCCTTCCCAAAAATTTGGAAGATTTTTTTGGGCCGATAGGATTTCAAGATAATTTTTCAGTATGTTCGGGTCAAACTCCCCTATTCATGAAGATCCATCCTGTTTCCTTGGGCCTACTAAAGCTGCTGTCCAACCCTTTCCAGGCGTGTTTCTCCTCCCCCCTGTTGCAGTGGAGATTTATGGGCAAGAACAGTTTGTTTGGAGCAAATTCTGACCAAGAAAATTTTCAGAAAACCGTACATTTCCTCATTAAATGGCAAGGTTATGGGGCCCAAGAAATTGTGGGAAAACCTGGTAAAATCAATGCTCCCAGGCTGATAAAACAATTTCATAGGACATCCGGAGAGGGCCGAGTCAGGGATCGTCCAGAGGCCGTGTTGGGTGGGAGTATGGGCAGGAATTCCTGCTAGGACTTGGAATTGTTTACTGTGTTTGCCCTTTAAATTTGCCCCCATCAGATGGTGGGCGTGTCTAAGCTGGGTGCCATCTTGTTTCTGTTTCCTGTTTGTCCAATATAAAACCTCAAGCCTGTTAATCATTGCTTGAGTATTGGTTTAAGCTCCTGCTGTGCAGTCCTCTAGCCCGGAACTTGCATTCCCGTTAGTTCTCACCTTTGCGGTTTACCCGCAACTTCTAATACCTACGTGTCATTTTAACTGTGCTCCCCCCGACTTTGCCTAGGATCCAGTCTACATCTCTGCTGCCTCCTGTTCCAGTCTGCATTGGCCTTCGCTGTGTTCAAGCCAGTCCTAGCCATTGGATTCCAGCTGTATCCACTAGTATCGTGACAGCAGAGCAGAAATTTGATACATCCTCAAATCAGCATAGAACTGCAGAGCGTCCATTCCTTGAGGCAATCAAGCTGAAGGGGAAGGCCCAGCGGTACTGTATGGAGTGTTCCTGTAATACTCCTAGCAGTGGTTTGAGATGACGTCGTTTTTGGAGGGTGATCCACGAGAGATCAGGGAAGATTTGAATATTCACACCCTTATATTGGACAGATTTCTGTCGTCGAGCTTTCGCCAGGATCTGCTCCTTTACCTGGAAGTCATGTATGCAGCAGATGATGTCCCGCGGGCGGGCGCTGGTCCCTTTGGGTTTGAGGGCCCTATGAGCTCTGTCCATTTTAACTTTGCTAGGGCATGCTTCTCCCAGAAGATCCTGAAAGATGGCCCTCAGGGTTTGGAAAACATCCTCTGTTCCAGCCACCTCCGGAACCCCCCGTACTCTCAAATTGTTTCGGCGACCTCTATTGTCCAAATCCTCCAGCTGTCGATTAGTATCCCGTTGGAGCTTGCTCTGGTTGGAAACAACTGATTGCAAAGAGGCGACATATTGCCGGGTATGGTCTTGAGCAGATTCAACAGAGTCCACCCTTTCCGCCATATGCTTCAAGTCTGCCCTAAATGATGCAAATTCTGCTTGAAAGGTTTCCTTTGCCTCTGCAGTTTGCCTCTGGAGATCTGCTTTAGTTGGGAGATCTTTAAGAAGCCATTGCCAATCAGGGGGAGCATGAGGTTGGGATCTCATCATGGATTCCGGAGACATGCTGAGGTCTTGTAATGGTATAGTGTCGTCCGCTAGTGCAGAGGTATCTGCTGTATTATCTTCTAAGAGGATCACATTACTCTGAGTCCCTCCAGCAGAGTTCGTAGCAGAGAGTGGGGTAGAACCCCGTTTTTGTTGGTTTTTGAGTGACATAGTGTCTGACAGTGAGGGCTTAGATATAGCACTACTCTAACAGTCCTCTGAACTACAGTCAGGGATTCCCTGATGGTGGGATCCTTACACTGAGGAGCAATAGCAGAGGCCCAGTCCGGGAGATAAAATGGCCGCTTTAGGGTATAGCTGGTATCCCCACAGAGACCCCTTCAATAGCGCCAAGGTCCCGAGGATCTTCACTATGCTTCTCAGGGAGACCAGGGTGTCGGTGACAGGGTGCTAGAGCTAAACCAGCAAGATGACAGGCTGTAGTATATGGTCTGCAGCGCTGGGGACAGGGATCCGTGTGCAGTACCTGAGTTTTGCAGCTGGTCTGTTTGCCACGTGTCTCCCGATCCACGTGCCCGCACGGTCCAACGGCACCACAGCGAGTCACTCGTCCTGCCGCTTGATCTCCGTGTCAGCGGAGTGTCTGTCGGGTGAGCAGGATATATGCTGCAGTCTTCACAGCGCTGCGTTCCTCTGGATGGGGTGCCGCGGCCAAGCCTGGGAACCCTCAGGTCCGCCCTCTCCGTCACAGGCCTCAGTACTCCGCGCCAGCCGTCCGCACCGGCTAATAGCCCCACAGCTCACCGCGTCTCTTCCTGTATCCCCGTCGCCTCTGCCAGGTAAGCGGGGAGTAAGTCGCCGGTCTCCTCTCGCTGTGCTTCCCTTGCAAGGGTACAGGCGTTCAGCCCGGGAAATCCTGGGGCCGCGTCCTCCGGTATAGGCCTCAGTCTCTCCGCCTCGTGTGAGGCTGTGTAGCGCTCTGCAGTAGGGACGCCCGCTCTTCACAACGTCTCCTCAGGGGGCCTAGGGTGCTAGCTAGCTGTGCTCAACGTTCACGGTGCAGGATGGTCTCGGATTGTCCCCGATATCCACAGCAACTCTCCAGAGCCACTAAGTCATGTAGCCATCTTAGACAGCATCCAGGCCACGCCCCCTCACTTTCAGTATTTTTTAATAATTCTTAAGTCCTGCAGTTTTTACTTTGGCCACTAGGCCTAATAATCGTCTGACACTTCCTGCTCTGTTTAGAGATATTTTCAGTGTCTGCTCATTATCAGTAAAAGCAGGGTCAAGCTGAAAGGAGACACCATTGTGTACAGATAACACAGAATCCACCAGTCACCAGAGGAGATGTCACAGCTCCCCCTCTCCCCTCCCTTCACAGTGAAAACTCTCCTATACAAGTCTATGGGACAGAATATGTCTTAAGGCTCCTGTGGGCATGAAGCTGCTGTAAAGTATCTCTCTGACTGCTGTTAAAGCAGTGCAAGCAAGAATGTCTTCCCCACAATCATATATAGACGGCGGAATAGAGGAAAAGAATATGGATCAGGGTCTTGATTTAATAAATAAAAAAATTGGCGACAGATTCCCTAAAAATAAATAAATTACAAATTAGACTAAATATTTTTTTATAAATAGGAAGATAAATCTGCACTGTAACATGCTACCTGTAGAATGGATTGCATTTTCATTGTGACAGGTTCCCTTTCAGAAGACCACACATAACGAGGATCTGGCCTCAGTCAAGAAATATCAACTTTAAAACTTTAAACACATAGGCTGGCATGTATAAAATTTAGCGTGTAAACGCCAAATTTCATGCTCATTACACTGGCATAGAATGCTCTTGATTTATGAACCCGGTCAGGCACATTCTAGCACTTGGTACGACATTTCTGGCTCAGGTATATTACTTTGAAAGTGATATACCTGTTCCAGCAGTAATGCACCGAGAATTGTCGTAGCGAAGCTATAAATTTATAGCTTCGTACGGTTCTAGTGCGCACCACCTCCCGCATGTCCCCAGAGATCGGGCACATTACAAAGTGCCACAGGTGCTATGTAATGCAACTGATAATGGCATGCGGGACTTTTAAACATGTAGCGAATTGGGCTTCACCTGATATCGGGCTGAAAAGACGCCAGATATCTGCCGCAGACCCCTTCATACATGCTGCATATAGAGTGACATATATGAACGTTGTCACATAGTCTTCAAAAAATTGGGAATCTCGCAAGAGAACAAAGAGTGACTTTTGATCACTATATTTACTATTTTGCCATAGGCAAACTTAAACTCTATCAGTTCTCTATCTATAAAACACTAAAACGTAACTTTTATTATGTATAACACTTAACCTCTATACACACTATTTAAAAACCTGATTTCTCACCTCACCATTTAACCCTTTCTACTTCTGAAGGAAGGAATAACTCCTTTTCTATTATCAAGTCTGGTGGAACCCCACCTAACAACAGGAAAGCCTTATATATACAGCAATTTACTAGCTCCGGTAAGGGATCAGACACCCCCCTAGGTGACACCCCCCTAGCGAGACACATTTTGGAAGTACATAATGGTGAAATAGAGGTGCTTAAATTCTGGGGCATCTGTGTGAAAAAGCTAGGGGAAAGAAAGGGCGATCTGGATGTAGTTTTGTTGCAGGAAGAGGTAAGATGGATATATAGACTCAATACATTGAAACCTAAAGGCCTAAATGAAGGCTTTTCATTTTCAGCATTTATTTAATCTTGCTGATTCCCTATATAATAATTTTTGAAGAAACATGATATATGTGATTAAGTACGGTCAGTGGATATAGCACAGTTGAATATATGACTATGGAAGCATCAGAGTTCACATAGGTCTTTTCCTCCCTCTCATTTCCCTCCTGCCCCCCCCCCCCCCCTCTGCCTCTACGTTGTCCCTCATTTTCTCTGTGTCTTGTAATGATGATAGGTATTGATCACGTGAGGCCACGGTTTCTATTTAACAAATTGGGACGTATGTACAGGCAGTCCCCTACTTACATCGTTCTGACTTACATACGTCCCCTAGTTACAAACGGAGACTTATGGGGAGTGGCTGACATTCAACACTGAGTCACGCACCATGATAACCAAGTGCCAGCATGCCACAGCTGCACATGAGATACAGAACGTTAGGTGAAATATTCTAAAAAAGGGCACAGACAGCAAAAACTGTAAAAACTGTTCCCTGCACTATCCAAAAATGTTTTTTGCTGGAATTACATGTAATAAATATACCTGTTCTGACTTACTTACAAATTCAACTTAAGAACGAACCTACAGTCCCTATCCCGTTTGTAACCCGAGGACTGCCTGTATATTGTTTCTGTGCATGGAGGGGTTTGTTTGGCAGCTGAATCATATGATATATGCACTCACGTTGTTGGGGCGAGACGCAGCCCGGGAGTAGATTACTATCTATTCATGTATATATTCATCTATGTATAGATTTATTGTTTCTGCTCGCTGCCTTGATTTTGTGCTAACTTTAAATACAATATATGGAGTATATTTGTATGCAGATGCAATAGAGTTTGAATGTACTAATATTTTTGCATGCTCCCATTGTGATGTAATGAATTAGTTGGCTAGCTGTGACCTGTAAGAAAGAATCTGTAATGGGGAAGGTGTGAGGTGAAACTGCAGGAGGGAGGGCGGACTAACCATAGAGCCTGCAGCTTTATTAAAATGAATATGTATATTAGATATAAAGGAGAAGTGGTTTATGGAAATAGACTAAGACAATAGTGTACAGTACAATGGAATATGTATTTAATAAGGCTTGCCGCTTTATTAAAATGAATATGTATATTAGATATAAAGGAGAAGTGCTTTATGGGAAGATAATATGACAATAGTGTACAGTACAATGGAGTTTATATTCCCAATGAATATGCATATTAGACATGGAAGAGAAGGGGTTTATGGGAGTTGATAAAGCTGGTAGTGTGCTGTGGAATGTAACACCTATTCTGTTTAGTCCATTCTAGGTGAGACATGCAGAGGCAATAATATGAGAGAAATGAGACAGAAGTCCATCACAGTCAGGGCTGAAATGTCTATTGATACAGTATATTGGCGCGGGCAGCATGGTAAGATAGGGCACAAGCCCGTTATGGAGATGGCGAATTTGTCTGAGGTTTGATGTCTATGGGAGCATGGTGGCAGCAGTAGCAGCACATATAATGAGTGTGCGTGCAGGAGAGCGGAAGGGGGAGTGGGTTTTTGTGGATTCTCTGATGGCTAATTGGTGAGCACTTGAATAGGGTGTGTACCTAACATGATATAAAAGGAAGTGAGCTTAGACCACATGTGATCGGACCTCTAACCGCTGATGAAGCCAGGTTAGCTGGTGAAACATGTCGGGGAGGTCAGACATGACGTTTCAAATTGTGATTTCTCACCTATGTCTACAAGTGTCACCCGCTGCAGAAGGTATCACAAGGGGGCCTTATTTGTTCTGTGTCTATGAGATTAGAGACGACTGCCCAAGTAGGAGGCTTGGGATCCCTTACTGGAGTTAATAAATTGCTGTATATATAAGGCTTTCCTGTTGGTAGGTGGGGTTCCACCAGACTTGATAATAGAAAAGGAGCTATTCCTTCTTTCAGAAGTAGAAAGGGTTAAATGGTGAGGTTAGAAATCAGGTTTTTAAATAGTGTGTATAGAGTTTAAGAGTTATACATAATAAAAGTTACGTTTTAGTGTTTTACAGATAGAGAACTGATATAGTTTAAGTTTGCCTATGGCAAAATAGTCAATATATATGAACGTTGATGCTGACAGGCCAGTTCTAACTAGCTTTAAAGGAAACCTGTCACATAGTTTATGCCCCCCTTGTTGAGGACAGCACAAGCTAGTGTCAGACCTGCTGTTTCCAGCACTGTGTCCCTTATTCTGTAAGATGCTGGAGTTTTAAAGTATTTAATGCTCAAATCTTATTCATGAGCAGGTGTTAGCCCCACCTACCAAAAACCAGCCCCACCCACCTGACAGTTATTCACATGTTTCTACCTATTCAAAGTAATGTTAATCAGTTGTGAGGTGGGTGGGGCTAGCCCCAGGTGGGCGGTTCATGAAAAAACGGACTCTTTTCATGACTCTTTTCTGTCTGAAAACTGCAGATCTGAGCATTAAATACTCTTAAAAAGTGTCTTTGGCACATTACAAAGGGACTTATCGCGCCAAAGTTTGGAGTGCTTCTGTTCATACATTCTTTTTGGCTCAAAGTACACCAGAAAACTGGTGCAGCCCCATTCATACATGTCACCCATAAAGATCAGAATGATTTGTACATTGGTAAACATAAATCATCTTTTAACATTAACATTACTTTAACAAATATTTGTTTAATTGTAGCAATCAGAAAAGCAATATTAAATATTGAATGAATACCATAAAATTGTGTGAGATCAATGTTAATAGAAAGCTTTTCAGCTTGTTGGTTTATCATCATGGACACAGATGGTTACTGAAACCTCTTGCTATTGGTTGGAAGAGTTGTATAATTAGCATGTATGTGCCCCATTTTGTAATTATCTAAAAAACAAATGTGATTTTCAGTGCAGGTCCATGCATACTGTATTAAGTGGTATTAAGGAGTCGTATCCAAAGGTCCCAAAAAAATTGGGGTCACAAGCTGCTACTCCAAAAAAGACCCTGTTATTACCTATTCACTATCATTCCCTTTATCACCAAGACAAAGTCACAATAAAGAGAAGAAACTGCATCCTAGAAGTAGACTGTTTTCTCACTGTAAGAACCTATGCAATGTGAAAGAATTGTTTGTGTAATCTGGAGTGTATACCAATTATCTGGTAGTTCTGCTTTAAAAATCTGTCTCCTTCCATAATTTAAAAAATACGCTACAAGTCAAATGTTTTGAACACCTCAATTTTTCCACTTTTTATTGATAGTTACAGTTTAATGTCTCAAATATACTTTGAAATAAAAGAAGAAATAAGTGACTTAAAAAAGATAAAAATAATGGATTAAATCTAGATTTTTGACTTAAAGGGGTTGTCTCACTACAATGATTCATCGTACCTTAGTCTTGTTTTCACTTTGAATTCAGGGGCGTGTTTACTGGCTTTCACTAGGCTGCAGTAGAAGCCAGGTCTGTAACTATAGCAACCAGTACTGACAGCCTATCAGGATAGATCAAACAGGCCTGTAGCTATAGCGACCTGAGGTGCTGATGCAGCCCATACAAGAGGTGATATCTCAGAATAGGTAGGACACTGTTAATAGACATATATTGCAAAGAGACTTGTTTTTACAAGATCTTTAACATAAAAAGCAATCCTTGTAGTGAGATAACCCCTTTAAGATAGCCACCTCCAGCTGATATCACAGCTTTACACACTCAATTCATTCATACAGCATTTTGTACTCACAGACAGAAAAAACTAGGCCCTATTATAAAATGTAACTTTTCATTCTAATCCTTAAAAAGAACATATTATCCCTTAAATAAATTCTCATCTATATCACAAAAATATATCAAGTATTCCCTATCTATATACATGCAATAGCAAGGGAAGCTATAATCAGTGTCCCTTCTCTCTGAGCTAGTACCAACAGATAACCTTTTTACATATACAAAAATACAGTAGCTCCCTATCACAACCCTATATTAATGCCTACAAAAAAGACAGAGTAATCGTTCCAAAAGGGACGGCCATCTATTCTAGGGAGGTAGTCCTGGATGTATGGGCTTCACTGAAGGTCCGATCCAGATGAAGCCATTATATGCGAGTCCCCTGAGGAACCCCTATGTATTTTTGGGGGAGAAACGTGTCGGGATTTAGTGGCAGATCAACGCTTGGATGATGAAAAGCTAAGTATTGACATTAAGTATTTCCTTTTTTTCTTTAATGGTATCTATTCTTAGAGTATATCTCGGTGTCTATTTAGAGGTAGTGAGATAACAGGGCGAGTCATCGGTGGATGGGGCCGTCCCTTTTGGGACGATTACTCTGTCTTTTTTGTAGGCATTGATATAGGGTTGTGATAGGGAGCTACTGTATTTTTGTATATTTAAAAAGGTTATCTGTTGGTACTAGCTCAGAGAGAAGGGACACTGATTATAGCTTCCCTTGCTATTGCATGTATATAGATAGGGAATACTTGATATATTTTTGTGATATAGGTGAGAATTTATTTTAAGGGATAATATGTTCTTTTAAAGGATTATAATTAAAAGTTACATTTTATAATAGGGCCTAGTTTTTTCTGTCTGTGAGTACAAAATGCTGTATTAGCCTTTATGTCCAGTGAGTCAGTCGCCCTGTGCAAGTTGACAACTGTGGATAAGGCAAAAGAGCCCCAGACCATCACACTTGGTGTCACACAGATGACCCATCCTATCACCTACTTGACAACATAGAAAAACTCTGAATGATGTACTAAAGTTATCAAATTTTGATTCAACAGACCCATCAGTTCATAAGACCTTCTTCCACTCTTCAGTAGTCCACTGCTGGTGCTGCCTGACCCAAGCAACATTTTTGGTTTTGCTGTCTTAGCAGTGGCTTTCCTACTGATACTCGACCTGTAAAACCTGCAGATAGAAGTCTTCTCTTCACCATTGAAATGGAATTTTGTTTACTTCTTGCTTCATAGAGGTATGTTCACACGGCATATTTGCAGGGCGTTATTGCACTTCAATATGCACCTCGCAAATATGGTAATTCATAGCTCTCATTGAGAGCTATGATTACCAGCTGTCTTCCCCAGCATACAATAAGAATTGATATGTCACTACTTCTTGGCGCTTCCGCGCTGGAGACTGTGAGTGTCAATGGGAGCCGTCTGTCAGTGCTTTAGAAGTATGAGCTGGCAAGTGCATATTTCTAAAACACCCGGCGTATTGCGACGCGTACATTATGCGCCGCAATACACCGTGTGAAGATACCCTTAAGCTGTGCTTGAAGATTTTGAGCTGTGAGGCGCCAATCACACAAACTGTTGACTGAAATACTTGTCATCTGATTTTGTAGTGGTCTTTGGTTTGTCAGATCTCACCCTGTCAGAGTTTTCTCCAGTTTCTGAATGCCTTTTGATGATATAGGAAACTGTGTTGACTGCCACCTTGGCGTTCTTGGCAACTTCTCTGTAGGACAGATCTACATTTCTAAGAGTTAAAATTCTCCGTTTTCTAAAATGCCTTTTTTGCCAGCATGATAGCAATGTGGTCTGTCCTGTTGACCAAAACTGTTAAAATCCTTCTTTAGAGGGTTTTGCAATGCAGTCTGTTCCACCGGGGGTTATATAAAATCAGAAGGTTTAAAAGTAATCTCCAAAAGTTAAAACACCAGTAGGAATTCTTTGCATCCAGTTTCAAACCATGATTTGCTTTCTCTGCTGTCCTTGATGTCTTCCCTGTAGAAAGCCCTTAAAATCAGAAATTCAGACTATTGTAGTGTTTAAAGTTAAACATTCATAATAGTTTTATGTTTTTAAGTTACTTTTGAATCATTTCACAATATTTGCTGTACTAGAACTGTGTTAGGGGATGTTCACACAGCGTTTTTTACATGTGTGTTTGGATCTGCGTTTCAGACCCAAACACGTATCTAACAATGTGTAGTGTGATTTACATTAATTTCAATGTAAAACACGCATCGGCGTTCAGAGGCACTTAATGGATCCAATCACAGTATCGACATGTCAATTCGTGACCCGTTTTATGCAGCAGACGCTCTATTTAAACTCATAGGGTGCATTACTGCTGCACAAAAAACACATCCAAACATGAACCACACTTTGGGCGTATCTTTGGATATGTTCTTACATTGTGATTTTCAATCAGTTTTTCGGACTGAAAAACACAGTGTGAATACCATTAATGTGAAAAATAACTGGAAAATTTGAGGTGTTTTAAAACTTTTGACCAGTACATAATCTTTATGATAGTTATTCTACATACGTTCTTTCCTTTTTTTTATGCAGCCAACTCCATAACAACCATTTTTCTTAGTACAGTTCCTACTACAAGTCAGTTGAGGCCAATGTCTTTAGCAGTCCTGAGCTTCTCATTCAAACAAATATCTAAAATGCTATAATCCCATCATAAAAGCTTAAGTTACAGCAACACAGAAGTCTATGACCTTCAAAGAGCGTCCACAAGTAAATGGTCCCTTGTGCAGCAGAATGGCACCACATGCTCACATTAGAATGCTATTATGAAAAGGGAAATTAAAGTAAAATATCGGAAATGCCAGCACCTGTAACTAAAGAAGGTAATGGTTTTTCTATTTCATTGCTTAATATATAACTACAGAATAGCCATAGCAGTACTTTCTCCTACTTGGATAATGCTCTAAAGTGAAAAAGTCCCCTATTCACTTTCATTTGACTTGTAACTGCTTGACTTGACTTATAATGGTATAATACTGCCTAGAATTAGCACTCACCATCTATAAATCCATATTTGAAAACCAAAGCCTTTTTATATTTACAACTTTAGTTATATCTTATTTTCTCAGACAGTGTTCATCTTAAAAAAATTGTTTAAAGATTCCAGAACTGTTTTTTGTAGACTAATAATCCACCACAATTTTAGGTTTTTAATGGGACACTAACATTAATTTTTTTTTCATATAGACAAACAATATGCGACCATTATATGGATTTTTTTTCTAAATTGGGTGGTTGTTTTTTATGTAATTTTTTTAAAGGTTTTTCTTTCCCACTTACCTCTGTGAGCTCTGATTGCACATCAGTGAGAGGACTGTTTGATGGTTCTTCTTTCAGGTGGGCTATGGCCTCACAGGTGTAATTATTATCAGCAGCACCTAATAAGTGTATAGAGACCCCCTCCTCAATGCAGAAAAAGATTACCCCCTTATACGTTCATTGTTCTTTTTATTGCCCTGTGATCCAGACTAATTGTATTTATCCGTTTCTAGAGAACAATAGGGTGATCATTATCTCATTACCTACTATTTGTAATGATATTACATAAAGAGAAGCAGCACCAACTGTAAAATTTGGTTAATCTGCCCTGCCATTCAGGAGTTTTAGCTCTCCACAATCTCAGCTAGAAAAGGAATAAGATTTTATGTGTAATTTTTATTTGAATTGGACTGCTAAAATAAAATAAAATACTGTGAAAGTTTCTAAAAAGAATTGTTTTCCAGGAATATTGGTTTTAACATAAACACTCCTTTCTGATGAAATTGTCCCTTTAAAGGGGTTCAATCAATAACAGGATAGGTGAAAAAGATACCCATTGGTCATGAGAACTGTGTCCCTGGATCTTCTGTATCGAGTGGTGGTTACACATGTACACTGCTACTGTATTCAATAAGTGTGAAGCTGTACATTAGTGCCTGGAACATGGGTCCTGATATCAGCTTTTAGATAACAAATGTCTACATGGAATAGATTGTATAGTGTCATCACTCCGGGTATTACAAAAAAGACCTTATAAAAGTCACAAAAGGAAATCATAAAACATAGGTACATTGTAGGACAGTAAGAAGAGCTGTCACGTCAAGGGAGGTGCAGTGAGCCCTAACTGGAACCCAGCCCACTGTCCCTGCCTACTTGACGTGCTGCCCTAGGTGGCAGACGGCAACTGGGCGACAGTCCCTGCGCTGCTAAAGTGATGGGGCAGTCAGAAGGAAGAATAGTCAGACAGTCCGGGTAAATATCAAATAGGAACGCCAAAGCCACAAAACAGAACCAGAGAGATAAACGTAAACAAGCCGAGGTCAAAAGCCAAAACGGAAGCGAAGCACAAAATCAGGAGACAAGCCGGGGTCAGGAGAACAAGCCGAGGTCAGGTACACAGATAAGCAAAACACAATAACTGAACAGGAAACACGAGGTAGCCAGGAATATCACAGGCGCAGCAGTCAGCTTTCAGGGAGTTTAAATGGGATTCCTGGATACCGCCCCTGCAGCTGATTGGAGCAGCCTCCGGGTCCTCCCATTGGCTGGTGCACTCGCCCCCTGTCAGGAGTGGCTGGGCCCCTGTCACTCACAGAGCTGTCAGCAGCAAGTGTATCAGGGAGGGAGCGCACATCAGCTGCTGCAGCCTGTCTGCAGTCTGAGCACAGCTTAGCCCTGACAAGAGCATAGTAAAAGTAATGATGTTCTTATTTTAGTCCTGCAGGAGGATACAAGGCCTTATTTGTACATCTTTTTAGGCTATGTCAGTAGGTAATTTTTCTCCTATTTTATTAGAGAAAAAATATTCAAACATAAGCTGTTATTACCCCATCGGTATGTGATGGACAAATTTATAGATTATTATCCATGCCACTTTCTGCCCCTTAGGGCATCTGGCCCAAAAAAGGGCGACCCCATGTTGCTAGACCTGTAACCCCTTAACAGACCCTCGTATCATCTGTGTATATATGCAGACTCTTAAGCAGGGCCATCTCTTGAATGGGCAGGACAAGCGACTGCTTGGGGCATCAAGTGCATTGAATGAGGGAGAAGCACCATGGGTGGTCACAGGGCCTGCCCAACCCAAGAAGCAGCCCAGTTACAATGAAGGACCCGAGAGACATGAGTCATATGACTGTAATGT
The DNA here is from genome assembly GCA_025379985.1 of Phyllomedusa bahiana. Lineage (NCBI taxonomy): Eukaryota > Metazoa > Chordata > Amphibia > Anura > Hylidae > Phyllomedusa > Phyllomedusa bahiana. The sequence continues at coordinate 278,132 of JAODAL010000406.1, read as the reverse complement.
CAACACAGGTACTTCAGCTCCAACCACAGAGGAGTATATGCTTGAGTGGGAGTGGGGGCTACTGCAATGTTCTTATATACAGCGTGTGTATATATATACATATATATAGATAGATAGATAGATAGATATAGAAAGATCTACTGCAATGTTCTTATATACATTTTATATATATATATTGTAAGGTTGCAACAGCAGGAAGGGTATATAACGGTGTATATATCCCGGCCAGAGTCCTTGCATGCGCCTTCAAATGTCCAGACACATGCCCCCAAGGTAAGGAGCCTTGGGGGAATTTAAGGCCAATATTAGATAGGTGTCGACAGTATAGACTGTCGACATATGTTTATCGTTTAATGTTAGCATGGCTTTCAGCCATTCCCGGGTCGGCCTTTCATTGGGAGTGAGCATAGAGCAGGGTGGGTGCTCACTCCCCATGGATCCACTCCCCGAGGTTCCACTCCAGGGTTTACCTGGAATCTATAAGGCAGCAGGGCAGCTGACAGGAGGAGACTACAACTCCCACCTTTAAGTCTGGAGAGGAGACACGCTGGAGATCCAGCAGGAAACTTCCAAGCTGATAGTAAGTTGGTCCTTTGTTAGTTAGAGCCCAGACGGGCAGGCGGTTGTTTTGTTTGTGTCGGTGCATGCCTTGCACTGGTTGTTTTTGTTTGCTGCTTAAATAAAAATACAGAGGCCCTGTATTTTTGCACCCGAAGATCTGTCTCTGACTCTGCCTGAAAACACACGTGTGCCAAGATCCCAGAGCCGCTAAAGCTCACATATGGTGGAGGTATGCGAAGGGCATATGAGAGGCAGTACTCTGATAAACACCTGAGACAGAAGGAAGCGTAAGGAACGTATGTCCTGGGTGAAAGCAGCTACCGCACAGTCAGCCGAGTCGGTGAAAATGGACGAGCTGGTAAAACAGCTGATACAAGCAAACGCCAACCTCCAGCTGATGGCGGCTAGTCAGCAGAAGGCACACGAGGAGACCATCCGGGCCCAAGCTGAGACCAAACCCGCCTTTTAATTGAGACCCACCAGGCCACGGTGAAGGAGCAACAGCAGGTGAACCAGACTCTGCAGCAACAGCTTCAGGCCTTGGCGGTGAGGCCAGAGGGGTCAACAGGTGTGCAGTCAACGCCCCGCCAGGTGGTGCAAAGCTCCCTGCGCAAGATGACCAAAGGGATGATGAACCGAGGCGTACCTGGGGACCTTCGAACGGATAGCGGAAAGAGAGCAGCTACCTGTGGACCAGTGGGCAGATGTCCTGGCCCCCTTCCTAACGGGCGAACCACAAAAGGCCTATTTCGACCTTAGAGTCCAAGACGCCAAGGACTACGCCAAACTACGTGGTGAGATACTGGCCCGACTGGGGGTCACCCTGGCCATAAGAGCCCAGAGAGTACAAGCCTGGGAGTTTGATCCCACCAAGCCCGCAAGGTCCCAAATGTACGACCTGTTCCACCTTACCAACAAGTGGCTACAGCCGGACACTCTCACCCCAGCCCAGGTGGTCGAACGGGTGGTCTGTGACCGTTTCATGCGGGCCCTTCCCGTCAGGCTCCAGTGGAGCGTGGGCTACACAGACCCCAAAAGTGTGGATGAACTGGTCGCGGTGGTGGAGAGATACAGCGCCACGGAAGAATTCCTGCAGGTGCTACACCCCCAGAGGAGTCCGCAGACCTCCAACCGCGGTAAGACTGTTCCTGTCCCAAGAGAGGGGTCACGGTTAAGCGGAAGGGGGGAGAGACCACCCACCCCAAAAAGGGACCACGTTCCTAAAGCCCGGGACCCCATAATCTGCTGGCGGTGCCAAGGACTAGGTCATGTGGCGGCACGTTGCCCGGGGAGAGAAGAACCCATGGAATGTGGGTTGGGGAGGCGTACTTCCTGGTTTGCCCGGCCATCTTACTCCACAAGGGTTGCGGCTGGGGTGGACCGTAGAGAGTGCACGGTCACCGTTAATGGACATTCCGTGCAGGCCCTCCTGGACTCGGGGAGCTTGGTGACCCTCGTGCAAGCACAGCTGGTGAACCCGGATCAACTACACACACGCCGAATAGGGGTAGTGTGTATTCACGGGGACACCAAGGACTACCCCACTGCCATACTTGCCATAGAGACTGCCTGTGGGGTGACACAACATGAGGTGGCCGTTGTGGCAAGCTTACCCCATAGGGCAATTATCGGATGTGATTTCCCCTTGTTTTGGGAGTTATGGGGAAATAAAAATAAATGCATGTATGATGTGGTACCGCCTGTAAATAACATATGCCATGGTGATAATGTAGAACCGCTACCTTTTCCATTTTCAGTACTGGGTGGAGACGCAGCGGAGACCCCCTCGGAGTTGGAACTCTCCTCCTTGCTGGTCTCAAGAGGGAATTTTGGTACGGAACAATTGAGGGACCATAATTTGCAGAACGCCTGGAAAAGCGTAAAGGTCATAGATGGTAAATCCCAGGAACCAGGGGAGAAGTTGGTGTACCCTCACTTCGCCGTACAGAATAACCTCCTGTACAGGGTGAAAAGGACACCAACCGAGGTGGTAGAGCAGTTGGTGGTACCCCGGACCCATGTCCGTATGGTTTTGGAATTAGCCCATTCCCATGTCTTAGGGGACACTTGGGCGCGGAAAAAAACTAGGGAACGGGTGGAGCGGAACTTTTACTGGCCCGGCATCTATAAGGCAGTGGAAGAGTTCTGTCAGTCCTGTCCAGAGTGTCAGGTCCACGCCCCTAGACCCCATCTCCGGAGCCCGCTGGTTCCCCTGCCCATCATCGAGGTGCCCTTCGAACGGATTGGCATGGATCTGGTAGGACCCCTCCCTAAATCGGCCAGAGGACATCAGCATATCCTAGTGGTACTGGATTATGCCACCCGCTACCCAGAGGCCATACCCCTCAGAAACACCTCCTCCAAAGGGATAGCTAGGGAACTGTTCCACCTATTCACCCGTACTGGGATCCCAAAGGAGATCCTGACAGATCAGGGCACTCCATTCATGTCCAAAGTGACCAAAGAGCTGTGTCGCCTGCTAAAGATTACCCACCTGCGCACCTCCGTGTACCATCCCCAGACCGACGGTCTGGTAGAGCGTTTCAATAAGACCTTAAAAGGGATGTTAAGAAAGGTGGTGGACAAGGATGGGAGGGATTGGGATTGCCTGTTGCCCTATCTGATGTTTTCCATCCGGGAAGTGCCACAGGCGTCTACGGGATTCTCTCCATTCGAGCTGCTGTATGGGAGACATCCCCGAGGGCTCCTGGACATAGCCAGGGAGACCTGGGAACAAGAGGAAACCCCTTACAGGAGTGTCATCGAGCATATAGCCGACATGCAGGACAGGATCGCGGCTGTTATGCCCATTGTAAGGGAAAACATGCAGCAGGCCCAGGAGGCACAGGCCAGAGTTTACAACAGGACCGCAAGGGTCAGATCCTTTCAGCCCGGGGACAGGGTACTCGTACTTGTCCCCACAGTAGAGAGCAAATTTCTAGCCAAGTGGCAAGGCCCTTATGAAATCTGCGAAAGGGTAGGTGAGGTGAACTACAAGGTTTTCCAGCCAGGGAAAAGAAAGCCCTACCAAATATATCATGTCAACCTCATCAAACCCTGGAAGGACCGAGAAAGTCTGGTGGCTGCAAAGGAGGTCAGGGAGGTCCCAAACAAGGGGTTACCCCCTGTTCATATCTCAGAATCCTTGTCAGAGGTCCAGAGGCAGGAGGTCAGGGAATTCCTACAAAGGAACCGAGGGGTCTTCTCTGAACTGCCTGGCCGGACAGACGTCATTAAACATGACATTGTCACCGAGCCCGGTCAAAAGGTACGGTTAAGACCATACAGGGTACCGGAAGCCCAGAGGCAAGCCATATCAGAAGAGGTGAGGAAAATGTTAGCCTTAGGGGTCATAGAGAAGTCCCAAAGTGGGTGGTCGAGCCCAATTGTGATCATTCCTAAGCCGGATGGTAGCTTGCGGTTCTGTAACGATTTCCGCAAGTTGAATGAGATCTCCAAATTTGACGCCTACCCCATGCCAAGGGTCGATGAGCTGATCGAGAGGTTGGGGCCTGCGAGGTATATGACCACCTTAGACCTCACCAAGGGGTATTGGCAGGTTCCCCTCACAGATGAGGCCAGGGAAAAAACAGCATTCTCTACCCCAGAGGGACACTTCCAGTATGTAGTCCTTCCCTTTGGGTTACATGGGGCCCCTGCGACCTTCCAGAGGCTAATGGACATCATCCTGCAGCCGCATAAAAAGTATGCAGCCGCATACCTGGATGATGTGGTGATTTATAGTGCTGATTGGGATTCGCATCTGGCTAAGGTGCAAGCAGTCCTAGACGCGATAGGGGCCGCTGGGCTAACAGCCAATCCCCAGAAATGCGCGATAGGGCTAGAAGAGGCTCGCTACCTCGGCTACAACATCGGCCGAGGGATCATCAAACCCCAAGTAGATAAGCTTGAAGCCATTAGGAATTGGCCTCAACCGGTGTCCAAAAAGCAGGTTAGAGCCTTCCTGGGCATTGCAGGCTATTACAGGAGGTTTGTGCCAGGCTTTGCCTCAATAGCTGCTCCTCTAACAGACCTCACCAAGGGAGCGAAGTCCACCATGGTAAAGTGGAGTCCTGAGGCCGAACAAGCCTTCCAAAAACTTAAAAGGAGGTTCTATGTAAGAGGCCTAGTTTCTGATCACCCCTAACTTCAGGGAAGAATTCCTGTTGCAGACAGATGCCTCAGAAGTAGGCTTAGGGGCAGTCTTATCCCAAAGGATTAACGGGGAAGAGCACCCGATCGTGTACCTCAGCCGGAAGTTGTCGGCGGCTGAGAAAAATTATGCCATTGTGGAGAGGGAATGTCTGGCCCTGAAGTGGGCCATTGAGTCACTTCGATATTATCTAGTGGGGAGGCAATTTAGGGTGATCACAGATCACTCCCCATTGAAATGGATGGCCCAAAACAAAGGGAAGAACGCAAGGGTGACCCGGTGGTTCCTGGCCCTGCAGGACTTCAAATTCTGTGTGGAACACTGTCCTGGGTCCCAGCAGGCAAACGCAGATGCGTTATCTAGGGTACATAGTTTCGGGGCACAAGGTGCTCCGCCCCACGGGTCTGAGCAGAGGGGGGGGATATGTAAGGTTGCAACAGCAGGAAGGGTATATAACGGTGTATATATCCCGGCCAGAGTCCTTGCATGCGCCTTCAAATGTCCAGACACATGCCCCCAAGGTAAGGAGCCTTGGGGGAATGAAAGGCCAATATTAGATAGGTGTCGACAGTATAGACTGTCGACATATGTTTAACGTTTAATGTTAGCATGGCTTTCAGCCATTCCCGGGTCGGCCTTTCATTGGGAGTGAGCATAGAGCAGGGTGGGTGCTCACTCCCCATGGATCCACTCCCCGAGGTTCCACTCCAGGTTTTACCTGGAATATATAAGTCAGCAGGGAAGCTGACTGGAGGAGACTACAACTCCCAGGCTACCTTTAAGTCTGGAGAGGAGACACGCTGGAGATCCAGCAGGAAACTTACAAGCTGATAGTAAGTTGGTCCTTTGTTAGTTAGAGCCCAGACGGGCAGGCGGTTGTTTTGTTTGTGTCAGTGCATGCCTTGCACTGGTTGTTTTTGTTTGCTGCTTAAATAAAATACAGAGGCCCTGTATTTTTGCACCCGAAGATCTGACTCTGTCTCTGCCTGAAAACACACGTGTGCCAAGATCCCAGAGCCGCTAAAGCTCACAATATCTATCTATATACTGTATATATATATATATATATATATATATATATATATATACATATAGATATATACTGTATATGAGAACATTGCAGTAGCCCCCACTCCCATTCAAACATACACTCCTCTGTGGTTGGAGCTGTGTTGACATTACAGTCATATGACTCATGTCTCTCGGGTCCTTCATTGTAACTTGGCCGTATATTGTGGTGGGCTGGCCTCATGGCGTTTCGTTGGCTAAATTTCACTCAGGGCGTGGTGAAGAAATTTCGCGCCCCCCCCCCCCCACCCCCCGTAACATATTGCGACACATTGCATCAACATAAACCAAAGCCAAAATATACAAAAAGATTTACCACAATGTGCTACGTATACAACTACTAAATAATAGTCATACAGTTGCCAAATAACACTGCTACACCAACCAGAATCCCAGGCTAATAGTGCCAATGTCCTAATAAGACCACATATCACCAGAACATCGTAACCGAATACTGCGACACCGTGACCACATAGTGACCGAATAATATTGTCATACCATGACCATATATCACCAGCACCAGGGCCGCCAACAGAAATTTCAGGGCCCCATACAGCTGAAGCACCTGGGCCCCCCGCCATTAAACCCCGCCCCCAGCAACCCGATCACCCCGCCCCCAGCAACAAAAAAACGGCCTCTAGGACATAAATGCGCCCATTTTACCACATAATACATTGTGCAAAAAAGAATTGTATGGTGTAGTACACTGTACCAAGAGAGTCACATATCTGTCTGTCTGTCTCACACATCTGTCTGTCTCACATATCATAGACACGGGGCTAAGTAGCTCCATCCATATCCCCTCCACCCACATAGAATATCCCCTCCACCCAGATTACAATATCCCCCTCCACCCACATACAATATCTCTCTCCACCCACATACAATATGCCCCCCACCCACATACAATAATCCCCTCCACCCACATACAATATCCCCCTCCACCCACATACAATATCCCCCTCCACCCACATACAATATCCTCTTCCACCCACATACAATATCCCCTCCACCGCATACAATATCCCCCTCCACCCGCATACAATATCCCCCTCCACCCGCATACAATATCCCCTCCACCCACATACAATATCCCCCACCATGTTTCCCTTGGTCACGCACCTCACCACCTTCTAAAATAATCACCAGCAAGAAAGTACAAGTGTAACTGCTATCACGGGGTCAGGCTTTCCCTCTTTTACAATCAGGTACACATGTACACTGCCACTAAACTAACGCCGATATAACACCACCATATGGAGACCACATAGTGGTCCGACACCAGCTCGGGTCACATCACATTACAGTGAATACAGCACTGATCCAATATAGAAGTAAAATAACCCCTGAAATCAGGGACTCACCGGAGACGTCTTATCTGATGAGTCGTTCTTTTTCCCTTCTCTTCTGCATCCGTTCCACACCGCCATGATGACTTGTCCCGGCCACAACTCATCCCTGTAGAAATTACACACAAATATCTTAGAATCCTCAATTTTCCAGCATTTCTTTACCTATTCCCACCTCTGTACAAACTTCCCAGGTATGGGAGAGCGGGTACAAGCCATAACTTAGAGGCCTAGTATCCGAAGAGGTTGGAAGGTGGGGAGAAAACTAACCACCTGGAGATAATGCTACAGCTATGGGCTGCTGCCCTCTCCATTATATTACCAGGTAGGTAGACAAGACCCTAGGTAAGTAGGCAAATGGGCAAGGCCCCCGGTAATTAGACAGGCCCTATTTAGGTAGGTAGACCCCAGCTGGATAAGTTGGTAGGCCGGCCACAGGTAGGTTGGTGGGTACCTAGCCACGAGTCCCCTTTAGTTTGTAGGTGGCCAGGGCCCCCTTTATGTTTAGGTAGAACCAGGGCCCCTGTAGAGTTAGGTAGCCAGGGCCCCCTTTAGCGTTAGGTAGAGTCAGGGCCCCCTTTAGCGTTAGGTAGAGTCAGGGCCCCCTTTAGCGGTAGGTAGAGTCAGGGCCCCCTTAAGAGATAGCGAGGTAGCCAGGGCCCCCTTTAGCGTTAGCTAGGTAGCCAGGGCCCCTTTTAGAGATAGCTAGGTAGCCAGGGCCCCCTTTAGTTATAGCCAGGTAGCCAGGGCACCCTTTAGTTATAGCCAGTGCCCCCTTTAGTTATAGCCAGGTAGCCAGGGCCCCCTTTAGTTATAGCTAGGTAGCCAGGGCCCCCTTTAGTTATAGCCAGGTAGTCAGGGCCCCTTTAGTTATAACCAGGTAGTCAGGGCCCCCTTTAGTTATAGCCAGGTAGTCAGGGCCCCCTTTAGTTATAGCCAGGTAGCCAGGCCCCCTTTAGTTATAGCCAGGTAGCCAGGGCCCCCTTTAGTTATAGCCAGGTAGCCAGGGCCCCCTTTAGTTATAGCCAGGTAGCCAGGGCCCCCTTTAGTTATAGCCAGGTAGACAGGGCCCCCTTTAGTTATAGCCAGGTAGCCAGGGCCCCCTTTAGTGGTAGCCAGGGCCCCCTTTAGTTATAGCCAGGTAGCCAGGGCCCCCTTTAGTGGTAGCCAGGGCCCCCTTTAGAGAGCCAGGGCCCCCTTTAGTTATAGCCAGGTAGCCAGGGCCCCCTTTAGTTATAGCCAGGTAGCCAGGGCCCCCTTTAGTTATAGCCAGGTAGCCAGGGCCCCCTTTAGGTATAGCAAGGTAGCCAGGGCCCCCCTTTAGTTATAGCCAGGTAGTCAGGGCCCCTTTAGTTATAACCAGGTAGTCAGGGCCCCCCTTTAGTTATAGCCAGGTAGTCAGGGCCCCCCTTTAGTTATAGCAAGGTAGCCAGGGCCCCCTTTAGTTATAGTCAGGTAGCCAGGGCCCCCTTTAGTTATAGCCAGGTAGCCAGGGCCCCCTTTAGTTATAGCCAGGTAGCCAGGGTCACCTTTAGTTATAGCCAGGTCGCCAGGGCCCCCTTTAGTTATAGCCAGGTAGCCATTGTCCCCTTTAGTGGTAGCCAGGGCCCCCTTGAGTTATAGCCAGGTAGCCAGGGCCCCCTTTAGTGGTAGCCAGGGCCCCCTTTAGTTATAGCCAGGTAGCCAGGGCCCCCTTTAGTTATAGCCAGGTAGTCAGGGCCCCCTTCCTTATATATAATAAAAAAAACAACAAAAAAGCCACTTACCTGGCTCCGGCTCCCGCCGCTCCGATCTTCCCGCATAGGCGGCGTGGTGAAGTGACGTCACCGCGCCGCCTACGTCAGCAGTAGGGGCCGGCGCCCGGCAGGCTGAAGGCCTAATGCCTCCAGCCTGCCAGAGCGGTCGGAGGAGCGCAGCGCTAGTGGCGGTGTGCTCCGCTGACACTGCGCAGCCCCGGGAGTCGGGGACATTAGTCCCCAACTCCTGGGCCGGTCTCTGGGCGCTCGGGACGCAGGGCCCGAGCGTGCAGAGACCGGATGCGCGGCCGGGCCCCGGGGAGCGGCGGCACTGTCTCCGGGGCCCGTAGGACCTCGGGGCCCACACTGTGGGCCAGTCCGAGCCTGGTTCGGCTGTACCCCCTGTATGGCGGCCCTGACCAGCACATAGTGATCGAATAATACAAACTGACCATTACTGAGTATAAACCATTATACTACAACCAATATTACCAGCATACAGTGACCATACAGTATTGGATACCAGCTGTACACAAGCTCTGCAGACATATAAGCGATTATAGTAAAGTTACATCCAGGGACTTACAGGAGACGTCTCTGAAGAGTTGTTGTCTTTCTCTTCTTCATCTCCATATGTCCCAGATGCCATTATGACTACTTATGACTGTAAAATTTACAAAAAAAATATCTTAAGACTCCTCAATATATCAGCACTTATCTACCAATTCCTATCTCTATACAAACTCCCCATTTATAGCATCTCATATGGAAGCCATATAATATGCCCACTGTAGCCATGTAGTACACCCTATAGCCAGGGAGTAGCCCCCTGTAGCCATTTGATGCCCACCTGTAGCCAGTTGATGCCCCCCTGTAGCCAATGATGCCTCCGTAGCCAGTAGATGTCCCCCTGTAGCCAGTAGATGCTCCCCTGTAGCCAGTAGATGCCCCCTGTAGCCAGTAGATGCCCCCTGTAGCCAGTTTCTACCCCTGTTGCCAGTAGATGCCCCCCTGTAGCCAGTGATGCCCCCCTTGTAGCCAGTGATGCCCCCCTGTAGCCAATGATGCCCCCCTGTAGCCAGTGATGCACCCCTGTCGCCACTGATGCCCCCCTTGTAGCCACTGATGCACCCCTTGTAGTCAGTGATGCCCCCTGTACCCAGTGATGCCCCTGTAGCCGTGATGCCCCTGTAGCCAGTGATGTCCCCCTTGTAGCCAGAAGGAAGATGCCCCCCTTGTAGCCAGTAGATGCCCCCCTGTAGCCAGTAGATGCCCCCCTTGTAGCCAGTGATGCCCCTCTTGTAGCCAGTGATCCTCCTGTAGCCAGTAGATGCCCCCCTGTAGCCAGTAGATGCCCCAATGTAGCCAGTAGATGCCCCCCTTGTAGCCAGTGATGCCCCCCTTGTAGCCAGTGATGCCCCCCTTGTAGCCAGTGATGCCCCTGTAGCCAGTGATACCCCCCTTGTAGCCAGTGATGCCCCCTGTAGCCAGTGATGCCCCTGTAGCCAGTGATGCCCCCCTTGCAGCCAGTGATGCCCCCTGTAGCATTGATGCCCCCTGTAGCCAGTGATGCACCCCCTTGTAGCCAGTGATGCCCCCCTTGTAGCCAGTAGATGCCCCCCCTGTAGCCAGTAGATGCACCCTGTAGCCAGTAGATGCCCCCCCTTGTAGCCAGTAGATGCCCCTCTTGTAGCCAGTAGATGCCCCTCTTGTAACCAGTAGATGCCCCTGTAGCCAGTAGATGCCCCCTGTAGCCAGTGATGCCCCCTGTAACTAATTATAAAATAACAAAAAAGTACTCACCTCGGTCCGCGCGTCCCGGTCCGGAGCTGCAGAGCGGTGTAAGCGGTGTGACGTCATCACGCTGCTTACGCTGCACGCAGCTCCCAGGGATCTCCTCGGCGGCAGAGCTGCCAGCCGAGGAGATTGAGCGTTGCAGGGGGCGCGGTGAGAGCTGTGCGCCCCCTGTGACGCTGATACAGGGGAGGAGTCAGGACGGGAACGATCCGTCCCGCCTCCTCCCTGCACCAGCAGCTGCTGGCTCTGCGCGACTGTTATAAAACAGCCGCGCAGACTCAGGGGCCATCCTCGAGGCGGGCTGGGACAGGAAGTAATAGAAAGTGAAACGGAAAACGTGGCGGCTATGGAAACCTTCGTTACGCTTCCAGCTGCCATGGAAACCAATTTGCACCCCACCATCTAGCTGCAGAGGTGTAGATTTGAGTTGGATATGGTGCACAGCTGGTTAAACAGGAGAGAACGGAGCCGGTTCCATCCCCTGCTCTTAGTGGCAGGTGATGGTAGCTGACATTAGCCTTTTATGTAGTGGACTTACTTGCCTATTAATAAGCCCGCTACATAGGACCTCACCAACACAAAGACGTACCCATACACCCTATGTCGGTAAGGGGTTAAAGGAATAACATAGTTAAGTATTATCTTCTGGATGTGAATAGATTGTATAGGGAGGATGATGGGAGAGGAGAGACTGAGTGAAGGGCAGAATGACCTCTAAGTGATGTTTTAATTGTTTAATCAAACTCGCTGACTTACATAAAACATCTGAAGGTAGAAGAGAAGAACTGATCACAAGAAACAATTGATTTCTCCATCATCATGGTTCCTTGCAAATCCTGTATAAACTGGTAGCCTTGCAGCTTGAACTGGTTTGAAATCTGACCAGGACAAAATATACATAAAGGTTGTATGTACTTCTTGTATTCATGAATACAGTAATGCTTGAAAGTTTGTGAACCCTTCAGAATTCTCCATATTTCTGCATAAAACTACAGTACATGAGATTTTCACACAAGTTCTAAAAGTATATAAAGAAAACCAAATAAAACAAATGAGTATAAAAAGTATTAGACCATTTATTTATCGAGGAAAATGAATGCATATGACATATCTCGGAGTGGCTAAAGTATGTGAACCTTTGCTTTCAGCATCTGATATGACCCCCTTGTACAGTGCTACTTTCAAACGTTGTTGGTAATTAGTCCTGCTCATCAGCTTGGAGGCATGTTTGTCCATTTCTTCATACCAAACTACTCGCTTGCTTGAGGCCCCTCCACAACATTTCTATGGTATTAAATGGATTTTCTCACTACAAAGATTAGCTTTAAACATATAGGGACAGGTAATTTTACTTTAATCAGGAGATAAGAGAAATTTTATCTTCTCTGAGTGCACACAGTTTTCTATGGTTACCTGACCATAACTCTGCTATCTGAATAAAGCAGAGTGCAGTAAGAGACATTACCATGGTCGGAGAGCTCACTCTCAGCAGATTTATTATCTCAAACAAGATTAGCTTTTGTTTACAGATAAACAATCGTTTTCACTCCTCAGAGCACTGTAGCTTTGTACTGAAGATGAGCTCTCCTGCCCATACATCTTCGTAATGTCTCAGCTAGTTACAGAGGGGCTAAATATGCTAATCACTGCTATAGAACCACCCACAGCCTGGCGAGACTAGAGTGAAAGAAAAGCTGGCTGTGACTTTGGAAATGCATGGTGAGAAAACCCCAGTAAGGTCAGGACAAAATTGGAATTTTTTTTTTTTACTGATCTTTGTGCTCACAACTTGTGTAAGTGTCTTGCTGCATGACCCACATTCTCAGATTAAACTCACGGACAGATGTCCTGACATTTTCCTTTAGAGTTTGGTGACATACTTAAGAATTCACTGTTCCACCAATGATGGCAAGCTGTCCTGGCCCAGATGCAGCAACAAAGGCACAAATCACGGTATTACCACCACTAGCGATGATCCAACCCTAAAAATTTGAGAAGTTCGGTTCGAAGTTTGAGTCGAACTCGAACTTCGAACCCCATTCAAGTCAATGGGACAAGTTGTTCGGGTTAATTTTTATACCTATACAGGTGAGGAGAAGCTGTAATTACCATCCATAACAGTACACCAAAACTAGGCGCATTATACGCCGGGCACGCTGTCATACGCTGTGCGCCTCCATAACACAGCATATCATTGGTAGTGTATATAGTGCACCTACCGGGGCGCATTGTGCATGGAGGCGCATAATATAACATTACTAGTTTATAGGCTTTAGGTGCATTACATAAACAAGTAACGATATGTTATGTGCCTCCGTGCACAATGCGCCTCGGTAGGCGCATTACATACACTACCAATGATATGCTATGTGCCACGATTTACGCACCGAGGCACTTAACATATCTTTTCAAGTTTATGTAATGCGCTTATCACCTATAAACTTGTAATGTTATGTTATGCACTTCCGTGCGCAAATTGCGGCACATAGCATATCATTGGTAGTGTATGAAATGCGCCTATGTGCTGCGATTTACGCACGGAGGCGCATAACATAACATTACAAGTCTATAGGTGATAAGCGCATTACATAGACTTGAAAAGATATGTTATGCGCCTCCATGTGCAGTGTGCCTCGATAGGCGCATTGCATACACTACCAATGATATGCTATGTGCCGCGATTTGCGCAATGCACCTTTTTAGGCACATTATGTTTACTATGCAAGGTATACCTGACGCCAGATATTTGAGAGGATCGTGCTTTCAGGCGCACTTTACACTTATTTAATGCGCCTAAAAACTATTAAAATAGCGTGACAAACGCGAAGTAGAACGCGAACATTTACTCAAATGAACAGTAAAAGGTTCGGTTCCGCTCGAGTTCTAAAAAAGGCCTTTAGTTGCTTTGAAGCTACCTTCAGTTCCAATGTGATCTTGTGGACTATCATACACCTTTTTCTTGGCATAATCTTTGTTGACCGACCACTTCTGGTGAGAATAACAATAGTCTTGAATTTCCTTCATTTGTGCACGATCTGACTGTGGATTGCTGGAGTCCAACTCTTTTGAGATAATTGTGTAACCTTTTTCAGCTAATGAGCATCAATAACTCTTCTTTTGAGGACCACAGAAATCTTCTTTGTTCATGCTCATGTTTGTTCGTAGACATCCACAAACGTGTTGTAAAGGTCAGATTTTGATAGATCCCTGTTCTTTAAATAAAACAGTTCGCCCACTCACACCTGATTGTCGTCTCACTGATTGATAACACCTAACTCTAAATTATCTGCTAATCCTAAGGCTATGTTCACACGGTGTATTTGCCGGGCGTAATTACGCCCCGCAATTACGCCTTGGGGCCGGGGGGGGGGTGGGAGCGGGGGAGTGAGCGGTGGGCCGGCACTTCGCCGGCCCATAGACAATCACTGCTAGCAGCGCGGAGACGTAATCCATAGTTCTCTATGAGAACTGTGAATTACCGTAATGAATGGGCTGTTTTCGGCCCGTAATTGCCGCACTTCGGCACGTAATTACGGACCGAAATACGGCCCATTTTAAGCCGTGTGAACATGGCCTAAAGGTTCACATACTTTTCACACTGTGACCAAGACTAAAATTTTTGACTTAGTTATTTGATTTGGTTCTCTTTAACTACTTTTAAATACCAAAGTGTGTAGACATTCTTGAATGAGAAATAATGTAAGTTCAAAAGGGCAACAAGGAAGTTGAGGATACGCCTGACAAGCACTAAGAAGGTGAGGCTAGGGCAGAACATGGTAATGGCATGGCCAAGAGCTTCAGGATATATGGAGAGGTTTTGGGTTGAACAAAGTTGTGGACAGAACAGCAGGAAAATGCGAGGCATATGAGTAGAGAGTCAGTAGAGGTGTGGGCTGGCGGGTTTGTTTACTTGACAAATCACTAAGGGTGACATGTCCCAATATGCAAGCACCGTTCTTTTGGTCTATTTTGCGCCAAAAATACTCTTCATGCCATATTCTCGATGTAAATGAACTGTAATACACCAAAACTAGGTGCATTATACGCCGGGCACGACACATTGTAATGCTCCTAAAAAGACACATTACATATAGTAGCAATGATATGCTGTGCGCTTCCATAACGCAATGCGCCTTGGTAGACGCATTACATACACTAGCAAAGATACACTATGTGCCTTTTTAGGCATTATGCCCATTTTTATTCGCATTAAAATTACTATGCAAGGTATACCAGATGTCATGTTTTTGAAAGGATCATACTTTCAGGTGCACTTTACACTGATTAAATGCGCCTAAAAACTGCTGCGGCGAATTTTCGGACATGACGTCCTAAGCGTATCTCAAAGAAGGGTAAATTATGTGAGGTACAGATTGTGACAATTTACCCACATGGAAACCTTAGGGCCATGGCAGCTGGACCATGGGCTGGTGTGGTGAGTCCCCTCTCTTTTGGGGGGGAAAATATATTGATATAGCGGTATCCCTATTGGTGGACTGGAGCTACAAGAAAACGGTTAGCCAAATTGATAATCATTGGAAGGACCAGGCCCAGAGATGCGCGAAAAGGGGCAGGCTTGAAGGCAAATGTTGGGCACACACGATACATACCACATTTTCCCTATCCAACAATTGGGGATCGATAAATGAGAGGTGTGAAGGAAAAATAATAAAAAGAAAAAAATAAAAGACATGCCAAAATGTGGTTATTTGAAAGGTGTTCCACGCATGTTAGAAGGTTGTAGGTGTCGCCAGGATGTTACAACTTCGTCACTTAAAGGCTATGTTCACACGGCAAATGACTGGGACTAATTTTCTGCCCGTAATTCGCGTTCGTACTGACGTCCTCAAATACGCTAAATACATCCCAGTCATTACGGTTTATCCACAGTTCTCATAGAGAACTATGGATTACGTGCTCCTCCTCCACCGCTCGCGACACAATATGCCAGCGGGGGGTAGATAAATGAGCATGTCAATTATTTCACAGGCGTATTTGTCGTCTGTGCCCGGGCACCCCCGCACCTCGACTCCCGAGCACCATCGGCGTAATATTGCGGCAGGAATACATCCACAAGTTAATGCCGTGGAATAAGTCGTGAACCCTGCCAAAATGTTGGCAATAATAGCCAGTGGTGGGTATTGTGTAGTGATAGTGGGGGACACACTGCTTGTGGTTGTTAAGGTTTTAAATTGAAGTAGCTTTTATCTTTGCCTGACATACATTTGTACCCTTTTGTTGAAGCAAGAGTCTGTAGTCACTGCAATTGGGTTGTATTGTGACACAATAGCAAAGTTACTATACTGTACAGTGTATGTTAAAACATAACTTTTACTAGACTATTTAAAATATTAATATCTAAACCCCTATATATTACCACTGCATACCTAATGATACAGCTATACTGTCATTAACCTGCCAGTGTAGTAATCGCCCTCCCGATAAAGAGCGGCTCCGCTTTAAAATGACAGACAATATCACTACTTTCGTGTATAGACACACCTTTAAATCCCAGCTAATCCCGAGCGTTTCCTCCCCCGTACAAATTCTATCTAGGGTTCATCAGTGGATTTCAAAAATTCTCCCACTGTGTGAAAGAAGAATACGCATATACAAACGCATATACTTACAACACATTACTTCAGATTAGAAAGTTGAACTGAGTACAATAGCTTCAAGTGTGCGCCAGGGTACATGATAGAAGATATTTCCGCAGCACCTCTAGTACGGCTGGTCACCCAAGAATAAGAGGGATACAGACGAAATTGTCTCTGCCCTCCCTTCATATGTCTTAAATGCCCTCCCCCGCCAGATGTATCTGAGATATGAAAAGAAAACGATTCCCCATTGTTTACAAATAGAAAATTAACACAGTATTAACCCGTTCCCAGTTCCCATGTTCATATTCTTTCCTTGGCCTCCATCTGTTTGATACGTAGCTTTGTCCGATAATCAGACTGCGCATGTCCCTGATGTAAAATACACTGTGCACTTCTGGTTAGATTCGCCGGGAAATGACACCCGGGGGGGGGTGGGGGCGGGGGGGGCCGGGGGGTGGCTGGGTGCGAAGGTGGGAGGGGGGGGGGGGGGGATGGCTGAGAAAAGTCCCCCGAACCCAGAGAATGACGCCGTATACGCAGACCCTTGCTGTTCACAACAATGCACTGCGCATGATCTGGTAGTGATGTTGATTCACCGCTGATGTCCATAAATCCATTCTCAAGCTCTTGTTATCGACCCAATTTGGTCTTATATTAATAAGAAGAGATTTTCGTTTTCAGAGTTCAGATCTTGCTCCTAGACATCAATATATCGACTACCAGACAAGTGTATCGTTACCCTAATGCAAATTTACTTACATTCTCTAACAACCACCTTGTTATCTGGGCCATGAAATTATGATATAAAAGAAAGACTTAATGTGGGCGGACACATATATAAGTTATAAATTTTCCCAGATGCAAATGTTGATAATAGCAAACACAATTGTATAAACTTAACACCGTTCTATAAACAGTTGGCCAAAAAAAGAAAACGATCGGGTAACAAAAAATCATTGGTCTCAAACTGACATGGATTATCAAGCTGTAAAATAATCAATTGAAATATATTGATAAATTAAGAGATAGACACTGATTGACAATGTTCCATTCTCAGAGACAGACTTTAGAGAAAAGAATCCAATTAGATATCGAGATTTCGCGCTCGCAATGGAGAGATTCGAGACAAGAAGGCAAAGATAGCAAATGCGCAGACTAAGTCAGGCCCAATAGATAAGGCAATATTCTATAAAGAACAAGCCAAAGTTGCCAGAGTCTCATTAGGCCACTTTTTAAGTTGTTTATATGATGAGTCATGTACAGAGTCCATAACGTACAATCCATTGGCCGCTACCTATCCACACACAGGATGTACGTCTATCCCAATCCCCTCTCTCTGGTGTATGCGGTCCTCTCACAACTACACTTCCAAAATTCAAAAAACCAGAGATTTCCCCTTTCACCACTTATGATATATTCCCACACATAGACGGAGGCAAAGCTGGCGTAGGTCTCTTCTATTTCGTATATCGCCATTCCTCTCACCTTGTTTTTTCCATGTTAATTGAGTGGCAGGGGCATGTACACATGTAACTACACCTTCCTATTTGCTAAATTGGCAAAATCACGAATAAAAAATTGATTTTATCCATTTTGAAAGGCGCTTGTTAAGAAGATTTAGTGCGTATTTGTTGTTCGTATGGACATGGCACACATCTTGCTGCCTCACTATGTTGAAAACATACCCAACTCTCCTATTTCTAACAGAGACCAATGTACCATTTGAGGGGGAAATTGTTAATATAAACCAGCTCGACTCGACAACTATGGAATCAGTCACTCAACTCTTATATCTAGATACCTACCCCATTCCCGATAGTCGGAGGTGACTCGAGAGGTGGTTTGCACGTGAAGATGTAATCTCTTCTACAAGACATTCGATCCAACCTCAAAATTACCGCAACCCCAGTATTTTTTGTAGAGGATTAAAAAGAATTATTATTGCGACTTCTAGGATTTCTGTTCATCAAGGTTGCAACTATGCGTGCTCTTAATGGAGCTCTATAATCTGCGCTGGGAGTTGTCGCCGCTGTAATAGTAAGTTTTGTCCTGTTTTTGTTTTTGTGCATGCCTAAAGGCTGATTCCAGACTTTGTTGGAAATCCTCGATTAAGGAAATCTCTCCTCTCAGACAAACCTACTGTCTCCTAAAGTCCTCGTCTCAGGATCAGTTTCTCTTAACTCTCATAAATATGGGACCTTTTGTATTCCTCTACTTACTAGGGTAATGGATGGTAAACTTTTCCAGTGTAGCCAATCAGTTAGTTTGCTGTGGGAGTTTCTATCCATATCTGTGTGAATATTAACCATTTCAATCTTAATAATAGAGAGGACACTCCAGGAAAAGGTAAACAAATCTCATCCTGCATTTCCAAATGGTGAAATGCAGTACCGATACTAATTTTTCGTTGAAGCCGTTGCCCAACAACTCCTCAAATGACATCATGTGCCCACTGCCAGAGAATGATATGTCATCAATGACCTCCCCAGAATAAGTATCTGGGTTGGCCATTGGTCATCTCCCGGTTGGGATACCAAGGTAGGGCCTCCCAACATCCAGCTCCAGGGAACAGAATTTTCAGACATACGTGGCACAAGCCCTGAAAGAGAAATCAATCTAGCTAGGAGAGCTACACCCAATTGCAGTGCCTCCTGAGCTGGTGAAGGTCTTGTTTGCAGAAGAACAAATAATTATGCCGTAGCAAATAATGCAAAGTGAAGTCTAACTAAACAAACCAGCATTATGAGCCTGAAATTCAAATAGCTTCTTTGTGGAACAAAAAATATTCGACTGCCCTGAATCCCTCTTCGGTGTGAGGATATTACTATAACATGGCTTTCACTTTATCAACAGCAATCCCCACCAATCTACGCAGAAAAAAAGGTCAGAAGTTTCTTCTACGATATTAAGATTGCAATGTCACCACGAAATCCTGTAAGATGTTATCTATATAAATTCCCTACATTTTGCTTAAGTTATTTGATCCCCACACCTGAAACTATGGTCTTGCCGTTAAGCGGGCGTACAACCCTATGATCTTAGGGATCGAATAAAAAGTCGGTATTCTTTGGGGATTAAGAAAGGCATACATAAATTTATCTAAATTCTGTGTGTGATATGTGTGCCCATCAGCACGAAACGCCCGGTTCCACCAATCTCACATTTCTCCGACTCCTAAATCTTTTCCTATTCAGTATGAAGGTCTATGTTGTTGTGATCCATAGAAAGAATATCAGAAATGAACATTTAATCCTTAAGAGAAATCGTTACCCAACTGTATTAGTACCATGTACATGATTTAAATATAACTATATTTCCCCCCTCATCGAGGTTTTATACCACAATTATGAGACGATCTATGAGTTTCCTCGTTCCAGGGCTAGACAACGACATCTAATTCTTCTCTACTCGAGATTAAATTGAGTTGACAAATGGTCTAGATACATCATGTCGCCAAGGATTAACTTAATTCTTTATTGAGACTATTTGCGAAAATAAAATCAATTTCACGTGTATCAATCTGACCGCGGGCAATTCTATCCTACTCTTATTTGAGTTTACAGTTTAGTTTCATGTCCCTCTCTAAATTCTTCTCGCCTCCATAAAGGACACTAAATACGTATGTTCCGTCTCTCTCACTCCAGGCCCACACTGTCAGTCTCGCCACACGCCGCTACCTACTTCTCTCCACGACTCGCACCACTCCACTCCACTCCAGCGTCACTCACAACAACTTCTTGTCATCTAAAGCTCAAAATTCTATCGCCAACTTGAGCTACGCACGAAAATAGATGTACGAACTTTGATCCATAAACAAATTATCACTATACCTTATAGGTGACGGGCGTACAAAGAAAGACAAAAGCCCCCCCCCAGTACTCGAACCAATCCTGTAATCTCTCGTCCTCACTACGATTAATTGGTCCTACTGTAAGATTGATTTATCTGGTGAGCTGATCTAAACTGTTTTTGTTTTTGACGTTGTCCTCAGGCCAGATGCGGGCCTCTACCATTCCTCTAAAAAAGGGGGGGGGGGTGTGCTTGGGAGATTTGCCAAAGGGATGAGTGAGGCAATAAATAATTCCATATGT
Source organism: Phyllomedusa bahiana (assembly GCA_025379985.1). Classification (NCBI taxonomy): domain Eukaryota; kingdom Metazoa; phylum Chordata; class Amphibia; order Anura; family Hylidae; genus Phyllomedusa; species Phyllomedusa bahiana. The sequence continues at coordinate 257,777 of JAODAL010000406.1, read as the reverse complement.
ACTTTCCCCTTCCTCCTGGAGGAAATTCTGGCGTTGCGTCCCATTTTCTAGGTCTAGTCCCCTCTTGTTCCTCCCCTAGGTCTCGTAGTAGGTTTTGTAAGTTGGTATCTGAAGATCAGCTCAGATGACAATAAATTCTCTAGTAGTAGTGTGCTGGAAATCAGCCATATGCAAGCACAAAACAAAACAGGACAAACTCTATTACAGGGCAATCTCCCGGCAGAAAAGAGACCAATAGACACGCAAGTTCAAACCTTTGATACAGAAATCTAGAAGTCATCAATATCCTCAAAAATACTGGGGGTATTTTGATGTTATCAGGATCTAGAAGGAAATCCTTCCCCTCCAACCCCCTCGATAACCTATCGAGGGTAGATCTAGTAAAAATAGAGCTGATCCATAGTCAATATTCACCAATACCAAACCCCCTCAATGTACTTGGTTAGAAAGGAGACCCGTTGGGATTTCAAATGTGGGGCCCAAGATGTGTAGCCTGTCCATAGGTACGACAAACAAACTAAATCTTTTACAAGCGCCTCATATGGAGAAACAATATTTTTATTCGTGATTTTGCCAAATTGTAGCCACAGAAGTAGTAAGTTTTACATGTGTACATGCCCCTGCCCACTCAATACATTGGGAAAAACAAGAGAAAATTCAAAAGACTGGGTGGTGAACATCTGGGATAATACAAATATAGTCCTTTTTTTATCAATACAAGGCAATAAGGTGGATGTTAGTAATAAGTACATTTGATAAGGGTAGATACCAATGACAGTTAGTCCCGGTGAAATGATAGTTAGGGCACATCTGAACTTCTAACGCATCTTATATAAATATGGTCGTCAGATCCAAGAGCTAGGAATGGATATGACATGGTGTCCCCACCAAACATGCGCAGTGCATTTGTTCGTTAACGCCCAGGCGCGCGTGCTTCGGGGCCGGCTTATTCAGCATATGCCGGCGACGTTTCCCCGTTTCCGCGATGCATAACCGGAAGTTGACAGGTCTTTTACTTCCGGACATGCGCAGTAGATTATCCGGGAACGCCGTTCAAACCATGTGACAAGAAAATATGCACATGGAAACCTGGGAACGGGTAATACAGTGTTATTATCCTATTTGTGAAAACACTTGGGGTCATCGTTTATCCACCCAACGGCGGGATTCTGCTGGCATTAAAAGACAAATAAAGGTATGGCAGAGACAATTTCGCCTGTATCCCTCCTATTTGGTGCCAGCCGTACTAGAGGTGCTGGCGGGAACTATCTTCAATATACAGGCAGCAGCACTTGAGACTAAGTATCAGACACTTATCTAATATGAAGGACATGTGTATGTAAGTATAATGCGTTTTATATAGCGTATTTATTTTTCCCACGATGTCGAGAGAAATTTTTGAATTCCCCTTATGAACCCTAGAATAGTAAAGGGAAAACGCGTCGGATAGTCATGGGATTTAAAGGTGTTTAAACACGCATGTAGTGATAATGTCCCTTGTCATTAAAAGCGGAGCCGCTCTTATTAACGGGGCGATTACACACCACTGGCAGATAAAGCAACAGATGCTGTATCATCTAGGTAAGTAGTGGTAAAGATAATAGGGGGGTTTTAGATAATTAAATAGTTTTAAATAGTCTAGTAAAAGTTATGTTTTAACAGGGATTATTATTTGCAGTGATATATTGGTATAAATCCTCTGTTCATATAGAATTTGTAGTATTTTTATACTGTACAGTGCCCAAATAGTAGTGTGTGCCCTGGTTTCACTGAAACAGAAAATGAAACAAGTTGTGGTTAGTGTTAGCTATTCTGCAACAGCTGTTTCTAGATGGTTGAGGACGCTGGGCATTTCCCAGTTTGTCCCCTTCCTATAATTCAGCACTGGCTGAGCTCAACATCACCTCTCTAAAGACAACATATCATGACTTTGACTTTCTTTACAGAATTTCCAAAATAAATTCATGGAAAACCTTAATTCTTATTTATTTGCTCTTTTTCTTTGACAGGGCTTTGGGGAACCACCTTGACGGAAGACACAGCAGAAAACCGAGAACTGTTTGTAAAAAACTACACTGAGGGAATTACTGGTCTATATTATATTCTTGGTGGACATCTGCCTCTGTAAGTCTGGTCATCAATATGAACTTCCTCATTCTGAAGGCTTTGAAGGCTCACAATGAGTTTGATTTGGAACGCTGACTAGACAGTTTTCTTTTTGTTATTTTGGCTAAAGCCAAGTTGGTTAAAGATCATTTTATACTATTGAAAGGAATTCTAAAAATATAGGACGACATGTATGAACGGGGCTGCGAAAAAAAACTAATATGGCGTGCTACACACCAAAAAAACGGTTGTAGCCCCTGTCTGACATATGTATGAAATGTTGTGCGCCAAAAACTGGCACAAGTCCGACATCCACGATACTTTTGAATGCGCCAATTCTTAGGGGGCATGTCATACCACATTCATGAGATTAGGCACATTTATGAATGTAGCTTGACAGAGTGTGGCGCAAAAATGTCATACTAATCCATGCCAATTCAAAGTGGTGAGCATGAAACAAATTTTGGCACAATCACTTTATGCGCCACTTTTTTGGCGCCTATATGTGTCTCACAATGTGACACTTATAAAGTGCTGTGAGACACTTTCATACATACCATCGAATGCTACGCTAGCCTAACGAGACATCTGACTATCGAGGCTTCTCCAGCTATCATACATGTCCGCCATAGCTCATAATGCCCCTCATTTTCGAAGGAATACCACAGTTTTTCAGACCACAGTATGCTGATGCTTGTCATTTTTGTAGTCTACCCCCATTGGGGAAAAAGTATCTTGCAAATCAGTGTAAAAACCACGATCATGATTCCCCATAGGCATAGTAAACGGCTGCAGAATATGTTGGTGCTAAATAAGTAACAGATTTTTTATATTTATAGGATTTATATGAACATAACCTTGAACTTCTTCAATAGCACAAAACTTGGCTACTAATTGTAGCAATACAGGACTAGACTGGCTAATACTAAATGGGGCATTGGAAAGTGAGCACATAACCCACATCCAGCCCCCTTCTCCTTTCTTCATTTCTCAGTTTTACATTCAAGCTTATTGGCTCACAGACTTAGGCTTTGTTCACACACTGGAATGCAGAAGCATGCTAGGGTCGTAAAACATCCGGGGCCCGGGCCTTGTATTTTCAATAGGGCTGGGTTCACATGGTATTTTTCTCACCTCATCTTGACCTGCAGCATGTATTCTTACAGAGAAAAAGGCTTGTTCTTGTCACTATTTTTAGGCGTATTCCACATAGATCCTGTCTATCACCTCAGTCACTATACAATGAAAATCAGTCATAACATATTTACTTTTTCAAAACCACTGACTTAGATATGATAGTGTAATACCCCTAAATAACAGTCAAAAATAATACACCTATACATGGAGCAAATATACCATACATATGATTGTAACTAAAGAAAATCCTATAATACCAACACCCAATCATATTACTACTTAAGGGCCAAATAATACTGCCAGACCATGACCATATATAACCCCCACATGTGATTACTGGTTCTTCGCAGGCGCTCTGAAGACATATATCATCACCATATAGTGGCCAGATAGTGGAAGGTACCAGTCTACACAGACTATGCACACTAAGGGATTACACTGCAGTTACATAAAGTGACTGACAGGTGGCGTCTCTTTTTTGATTAGAGTCCTTCCTCTTTTCTTTTTCTTCTCCATCTGGCCCAGACCTCAATGATGACTTCTCCCAGCCATGACTCGTCTCTGCAGAATTTACAACATAAACATTTTAGAATTCTCACTTTTCCAGCACCTATATATTTACCTAGCGACTGGGGTGGGAGGGGGGTATAGATCGTATTAGTTATTATATCTTCCTATCTAATGGGGGTTTATAAAGGAAAACCTGGTGACGTCCCATCCCCACAGCAACCCCCTTTCCAATGATAGGAAAGCCAGGTGCTTCTTGCTGTGGGGATGGGGAGTCACCCATTGTTCCTATATAGGTCCCCATTAGTTAGATAGGTATATAGAGCCCCAATAGGTAGGTATATAAGTCTCCTCATTAGTTAAGTATCTATACAGCCCCATTGGTAGGGGTAGCGTACATCATCTCTAAGTAGGTAGTGTAGATGGAAATAGGTACCCTTGGTAGATATCCCCCCTAAGTACATGGAAAGGTATATATGGCCAGCTGTAGGTAGTTTTGACCCATTCCTCCTGACAGACCTGGTGTAACGAGACCATGTTTGTAGGTCGCCTTGCTCGCACCTGCCTTTCCAGGCTTTGCCCATAAATTTTCAATATATTGAGATTCAGGGCTTTTTGTTAAATGGCCACTACAAAACAATTGACTCGGTTATCATTAAGCCATTTTCGGTAACCAGGTTTGTCATATCTTTTCGGACAATGTCCATTTGGAAGACCCATTTTTGCCGGATTCCGCCCAATGCTTTAAACTTCCTGGCTGATGTCTTGAGATGTTACTTCAGTATTGCCATATAATCTTCTTTCCTCATGATGCCATCTATTTTGTGAAGTGCACCAGTCCCTCCTGAAGCAAAACAAGCTCCCAACATGATGCTACCACCCTTGTATTTCACAGTTGGGATGGTGTTCTTAGGCTTAAATGCTTCTCCCTTTTTCTCCCAAATAGTTCAATTGTAGTTTTGTCAGACCACAAGACAGGGTCTCCAAAAATGTAGGTCTTTGTTCCTGTGTGCATTTCCAAACATTAATCTTGCTTTTATTTGTTTCATTTGGAAGTATGGCTTCTTCTTGACAGAGTGGCCCTTCAGCCCATGTTGATACAGTACTCGTTTCACTGTAGATAATGCCACAATCTTACCAGAATCTTCACAAGGTCTTTTGCTTTTGTTCTTGGTTTGATATGCACAAGTTGGACCATAGCACGTTCATCTGTCTCCTTCCTGAGCGGTATGATGTCTGGACATTCCCATATTGTTTGGACTTGTGTATAATTGTTTGTACAGATGAACGAGGCACCTTCAAATATTCAGAAATTGCACCCACGGATGATCCAGACTTGTGCAAGTCTCCAATTCTCTTCCTGATATCTTGGCTGATTTCTTTAGACTTTCCCATCATGTTACACATAGAAGCAGTGTGTTTCTGGTGTGCAATTAAAATACATCCACAGTGTCTCTAATTAACTCAGATATTGTCAATAAACCTATCATAAACTTCCAAAGACATGACATCATTATATGGCTTGTACCAAATTGTTTAAAGGCATAGTAATCCTAGTGTATGTAAACTTTTGACTTTGCAGAAAGTAATAAAAATCATCTGGCTCTCATTATTCTGGCATTTGGCAAATATCAATAATTTTGGTTCCTAATTGACCTAGAATGGGTAAGGTTTATTCCAATTTCATGTCACATAGTGAGAAAAACATGTATATGTGACTTTTTATATAGTGTATGTAAACTTCTGGTTTCAACTATATATAGGTCTCCTAGAAGGTTGTAAAATATATAGATGTCCCCCAGCAAGTTATGTGGAACCCCAGTATGTAGGCAGATATAGCTGTACCTCTGTAGGCAACAGGTCCCCTCAGTATATAGGTAGATATAGCTATCCCCCTGTATGTAGCTAATAGGACCCCTACAATATAAAGGTAGATATAGCTGTCCCCCAGTAGATAATAGGGCCCCTCAGTATATAGGTAGATATAGCTGTCCCCTAGTAGGTAATAGGGCCATCCCAGTATATATGTACATTTACCTGCCCTCAGTAGGTAATAGGGTCCCCCAGTAGGTAATAGTCCCCTAGTATGTAATAGGGACCCCTCAGTATATATGTAGATATAGCTGCTCCAAGTAGGTAATAGCCACCCCAGTAGATATGTAAATATAGCTGTCCTTCTGTAAGTAGGTAATAGGGCTCCCCCATTATAAATGTAAATATAGCTTTTCCCAAGTAGGTAATAGCCTCCCCAGTAGTTAATAGCCCCTCAGTAGGTAATATGGCTCCCCCAGTATAAATGTAAATATAGCTGGTCCCCAATAGGTAATAGCCCCCGCAGGAGAAAATAGGGCTTCCCCAGTATATATGTAAATAAAGCTGTCCCCCAATAGATAATAGTCCCTCCAGTAGCTAATACTTCACCCAGGAGATAATAGTCCCCCAGTTGTAATAGTCCCCCAGTAGTTAATAGTTACCCCAAGTAAATAATAGCCCCCCAATAGGTAATGGACCCTCCAGTAGGAAATAGGGTCTCCCCAACATATATGTAAATAAAGCTGCCCCCAGTAGGTAATAGCCCCTCTCCAGTAGGTAATGGCCCCCCAGTAAGTTATATGGCTCCTCCAGTGGGTAATAGCCCCCATCTGCATGTAGTTAGGTATATAGGGGTTATTAAAAAAGAAAAACTAACAGTACTCATGTGTCCCCACTTCCCATGAAGCTCTCACTCCTCCGAGTCCCTGTGCTGTATACTCCAGAGGGCCACAAGCCTGCTTGTGACCCACCGGAGTACTTTGCAGAGGAGGGAGCTCTGGCTCTCTGCTCCACGAAAGCCTTCAAGTGTATGCATGTCCAGAGGACGCATATACAGTTGAAAACATCACCGGCACTCCGAGCCCATGGCAGCACCTGGAAACTGGTGAAAGACTGACAATCTGCACTTCGGGCAGCTTGCAGGTGCAGGATGCCGGCAGTTTTATCTGGTGCACAGGCCCCAGATAAAACTGGAATCATATAAATAACGTATCATGTATTGATGCAGTTTCCACTTGGATTCCATGTTAGAAAGCTTGTTGAAGAGACAGGGAACAGATTATCAGTATTGAATGGAGCTTATCTGCATCCATAAACTGTTGAATAATATGCAGCATGTAATGTCAAATTCTGCAGCAGAAATCTGAGGTAGTGCCTCAGTTAGTCTTCCAGAGGACCTGTGACATCTCCTGACATGCTTGTTGTAATCAATACTTGTGCTCACTGTGAAATAACAATTCTGGAGGATCTTCGCTTATAACTGTGTTGTCTTGTTCCTCTGTTATTCCTTCTAAAAATGTAGTTGAATCTATCAGCTAGGTGTTACTATTCTAGTTTTCAAAGAGGTGTGTCCCTGCACATACTGACTGTCAGCACTGATTGGACAATGTTAGATTGTACAGGACACGCCCCCTGAGTATGCTACACCCAGCTGACAGATTCACTAATACATTTCCAGGAGGAATAACAGATGAACAGTACAACACAGAGTTAGATGCTCCAGAATTGTTATTTCACAGGGAACACAAGGATTCACTAAAACAGACACGTCATGGGATGTCACAGGTCCTCTTTAACCAATCAGTTTCAATGTGAGACCATGAGTCTCTCAGTTTCTTCTTCTGCAACAGAAGTTCTGTCACAGGAGACTGAAAGAGCAGGTCACCAATTGGTTTGGACACATCAGCATCAGTATGGGACTTTAATCAGCATGAGATTCCATAGGGTTGCAGTCACAAAGAGGTTTTCTTTATACCCTAGTTGCAGCTGCAACAAAGAAGCAGCTGCTCCACCCTAGGAGAGAGAGAGCAAATTTAGTAGCCAGAGTTTCCACAGAGCTTCATCCTTTTGACTCCTTCCTAGGTGGCAGCAGACCTGAACTGAAGTTTGGGCAATCAAGCACTATGTCTTTCTCCCCTATAATGTAGAAGCTGACCTTTCTGATGCTGCCTCCTGACCAGGTCTGATTTCATTTTGGGCTTCGGTCTGGGGGTCTGATTTCATTTTGGTGTCCAGATGGGGTCTAGTTTAATCCCTCATCAACATAGGATGTATGGGTACATCATGGTGCCAAGTAAAGAAATATATAGCAGGTTTACTCTGTCCGCTACATAGGAGGCTGATGTCAGCTGCTAACAGCAGGGAATGGAGCCAGCTCTGATTCCTGCTGTCTAACCTTTTGGATGCCGTGGCAATCTTGGCTGTGGCGGCTAAATGAGTGAGAAAAGGTGCCATGTACCATGTAAAGCCAAGTTATAGCTGTGGGGATAAAACAAAGAGCCATATTCTTATGACTGGCTGTAAGGAAGTGGTTAAGTTATCTGGGGTCTGAATAAATGTAGAGATCTAGATTAGTTTGGGGGTCAGATTTTTGGGGAATAGCCTACTTGGTGCCTTGTCTTACCTTGTAATTTGATAATGTCATCGTGCCACCCAACATGAAGTGACTAGTCAAGGAATGAGGATAAGTAAGTCATGTAAACTTGTCCCTATTTATTGGGCATGCTAGGAAAGTAATTTTGGAAGAATTTTATTTGGGGCACTGTCTGTATTATGGCACTATTTACTTAGGAGATCTATTTGGCCCTATTTATTGTGGGGCAATGTTCGGCTCTATATATTGTAAGGCACTTCAAAAGAGGAACTTTGAGCATGCTGTTATTTCATAGAGAACTGTCTGTATGATTCAATTTACTGTGAGGTATTATGTGTATGGCACTTTTTATAGAGAGGCACTGTCCATTATTTTAATACTGTACTGTATTTTAGCTCACTCAGGAGCACAGTGGACATCTTATTAATATTAACAGCAGGATGGTACTGTTAAAGGGGTTTTGCCACCCATGTAATGTTAACGTGGGATCCTCCAAAATGGGTATTTAATCAAGTTAATAAAGTGCCACCTGTGAGAACTACAGCATTGCTCAGTCACCCTTAGTTTCCTGAAAGTTTACATTAGACACGACCAGTACAGTGACAGGTGCTGATCTGGCCGTGCTTGCATGTTTGCACTTCTTATCTGATGACAGGGAACATGAAGGAGCTTGCAGGCGACTGCAGAGAAAAAGCAGTGAATGAGCCTGTGTCTTTTGTATGGGAATCCACGGGTTTTGTAATTTTAATTATCTGAGTAAAATTGTAGACGCTCCCTTCTTCCTCACTCTCTGCTTACCCCCCTCCCTCTCACCCCTGCAGCCGTTCATGACTCAGCATGCTTTGTTTATCTTCTCTCCTGAGCAGATAAGAGGTAAGGAACTCACTTCTTGGCAAAACCCCTTTAAAGGAGGCAGCAGGATGGGGAAGATGTGAAATGGGCGGGAATGTGCTAAATAGCATGAAGACAAAGATGACTCTACAGCAAATTACAGCAATCAGTGAACTGAATTAATTGTTCTGCTTATGTTAACACAGCAGATTGTTTTGTGGGATAAGTTGTATTTGTCATGGTACCATGTGGGATCTAATATGCACTACTACCAAAAAGTTAGGGATATTTGGCTTTCGGGTGAAATTTATGGAAAACGTAAACATTTCCCACTCCAGCTATATTTTATCCTGAGGCCATATAGGTCATAGCATGCAATGTTGATTTTCTCATCTGAAACTATTTAATGAAACAAAAGCCAACAGCAGTGGAGGGTCTACACCAGACCTGGGCAAAGTACGACCCCCGGGCCGCATCCGGCCCGCCAGCTCGTCGGATGCGGCCCGCGGCGTACGCTGCCCAGGTCTGCTAATAGTAGAGCTGACGGCCCGCCGCGGCCAGGTATTGCTGAGAGGCCGCCGCAGGCCGTCAGCGCTACTATTGCTGGTGAATTAGCAGCGACGAGATGAACTCCGCTCACCGCGCCGCTGCTTCTCCTCGGCGCACACACAGTAATAACTCTGTGCGGGCCCAGGAGCTGACGGAGGAGCGTCCCGGCGCTGGCGGCATGACGTCATCACGCCACCAGCCCGGGAAGCTCCTCGGATAGAAGATGAGCGCACTCGGGCCGGAAGCAGGTAAGCCCGGGTTTAGTTTAAATTGTTTGTTATTTTGGTCATAAAACTATATACCCCCTGTGGAAAGCCCTATCTATATACCGCCTGTGGGAAGCCCTATCTATATACCTGCCTGTGGGAAGCCCTTATCTATATGCCTGCCTGTGGGAAGCCCTATCTATATCCTGCCTGTGGGGAAGCCCAACTATATAACTGCCTGTGGGAAGCCCAATCTATATACCTGCCTGTGGGAAGCCCTGTCTATATACCTGCCTGTGGGAAGCCCTATCTATATGCCTGCCTGTGGGAAGCCCTATCTATATACCTGCCTGTGGGAAGCCCACACTATCTACCTGCCGGGGGAAAGCCCAAGCTATATACCTGCCTGGGGGAAAGCCTATCTATATACCTGCCTGTGGGAAGCCCAATTATATGCCTGCCTGGGAAAGCCCTATATATATGGCCTGCCTGTGGGAAGCCCTATCTATAACCTGCTGGGGGAAGCCCTATATTATGCCTGCCTGTGGAAGCCCTTTATCTATTTTGCCTGCCTGGGGGAAGCCCTATCTATATACCTGCCTGTGGGAACCCCCTATCTATATGCCTGCCTGTGGTAAGCCCTATATATATACCTGCCTGTGGGAAGCCCTATCTATATGCCCCCTTTGTGGAAACCCTAAATATGCCTCCCTTTGTGGGAAGCCATATCATATACCTGCCTGTGGAAAGCCTTGTCTAATCCCTGCCTGGGGGAAAGCCCTATCTATAGGGCCTTTCCCTGTGGAAAGCCCTATCTATATGCCTGCCTGTGGGAAGCCCTATCTATATACCGCCTGTGGGAAGCCCTTTCTATATGCCTGCCTGTGGGAAGCCCTATCTATATACCTGCCTGGGGGAAGCCCTATCAATATACCTGCCTGTGGGAAGCCCATATCTATATGCTGGCCTGGGGAAAAGCCCTATCTACAGTATATGCCTGCCTGTGGAAAGCCCTATCTATATGCCTGCCTGTTGAAAGCCCTGACTATATACCTGCCTGTGGGAAGCAGCTATATACTGGCTGTGGGAAGCCATATCTTAAAACCTGATTGTGGGAAGCCCTATCTTTTTACCTGCCTGTGGGAAGCAGCTATATACCTGCCTGTGGGAAGGCCCTATCTATATACCTGCCTGTGGAAAGCCCTGTCTATATACTTGCCGGTGGATAGCCCTGTCTATATACCTGCCTGGGGATAGCCTGTCTATATCCTGCCTTTGGATAGCCCTGTCTATATACTTGCCTGTGGGATAGCCCTGTCTATATACCTGCCTGTGGAAAGCCCTGTCTATAATACTTCCTGTGGATAGCCCTGTCAAATATACCTGCCTGTGGATAGCCCTGTCTATATACCTGCCTGGGGAGATCTCTGTCTATATACCTGCCTGTAGGAGCCCCGAACTAGCTATATACCTGCCTGTTGTGGAGCTTTAACTATATTCCGCCTGTAGGGGACCCCCTAAATAGCTATATACCTGCCTTTTTTGGAGCCTTAAATATACCTGCCTGAGGGGTGATTATCAAATCTATATACCTGCTTGAGGGGAGCTATATCTATCTATATACCGGGCTTGAGGGAGCTGTACCTTTTTATATTCCGGGCTGAGGGGAGCTGTACCTATCTATATTCCTGGTGAGGGGAGCTGTACCTATCTTATATTCCTGCCTGTGGGAGCGTACCTATCTATATTCCTGCCTGAGGGAGCTGAAACCTATCTATATACCTGCCTGTGGGGAGCTGTATCTATATACCTGCCTGTGGGGAGCTCTATCTATCTATATACCTGCCTGTGGGGAGCTCTATCTATCTATATACCTGCCTGTGGGGAGCTGTATCTAAATACCTGCCTGTGGGGAGCTCTCTATACCTGCCTGTGGGGAGCTCTATATACCTGCCTGTGGGGAGCTCTATCTATCTATATACCTGCCTGCGGGTACCTATATCTATATACCTGACTGACTGAGGGGAGCTGTATATACCTGATGACTGAGGGAGCTGTATATACCTGCCAGACTGAGGGGACATACATCTACATACCTACCTTACTGAGGAGAGCTGTATATACCTGCCTTACTGTGTACCATGAGTAAGGCAGGTATATAGATACATCCCCCAGTAAGTTTCCACAAAAATAATCACCCAAAAAATGATTTTTCCCCCCCGTTCACCCTATGTTTTTATTAGTCCGGCCCTCCAAAAGCATCGTACTTTTTCATGCGGCCCGATGGGAAAATTACTTGCCCACCCCTGGTCTACACCATCAAAAATGTCTCAACACCGGGTCACGTGTCCTTGAGCAATAATTGCTCAGAGTGAATCAACTTTCATCACCATTGGTCCTTCGTCCAGTGTAGATGCTCCCTGGCCCATGCAAGATACTTGTGCTTGGTGGTGTGGTCAGTTACCCTTGTCGGTCGTCTAGCATACAGACTGCGTTGATGTAAACAGTTATGCATGGTCGGACATGACACGTGGCTGCCTCTCACCTCCCTTAAACGTGTCTGGAGTTGTGCAGCATTCATCATTCGGTTCCACAGGGTATTGATTACAATGAAGCGGTCATCAGTGTGTGATGGATACAAAGGCAGGCTCGGACAGGGCCGCCGGGGGATCGGTGAATCGGGCCTCCCCCAAACCACTGTGGGCCCCGGAGGCAGTGCCGTCGCTCCCCGGGGCCCGTCCGCGCATCCGTTCCCTGAACGCCCGGGACCTGCGTCCCGGGCGCCCGAGACCGTCCCGGGAGTTGGAGACTAATGTCCCCGACTCCCAGGGCTGCGCGGTGTCAGCGGAGCACAGCGCCACTAGCGCTGCGCTCCGCTGATCTCCCTGGCAGACTGAAGGTGTTAGGCCTTCAGCCTGCCGGGCGCCGGCCCCTACTGCTGACGTAGGCAGCGCGGTGACGTCACTTCACCACGCCGCCTATGCAGGGCGGCAGTACGGAGCCGGCGGGGAGCTCAGAGCGGCCGGGACCGGGCAGGAGCGGGAGCCGGAGCGGGCGCGAGGTAAGTTACTGGTTGTTTTTTTTTTTTATTAAATCTACCTACAATGCCCCTGGCTACTCTAAAGGGGGCCCCTGGCTACTGTAAAGGGGGGCCCTGGCTACTGTAAAGGGGGACCTGGCTACTGTAAAAGGGGGCCCTGGCTACTCTGAAGGGGGCCCTGGCTACTATAAAGGGGGGCCCTGGCTACTGTAAAGGGGGCCCCTGGCTACTGAAGGGGGCCCCTGGCTACTGAAGGGGGCCCCTGGCTACTGAAGGGGGGCCTTGGCTACTCTAAAGGGGGGCCTTGGCTACTCTAAAGGGGGGCCCTGGCTACTGAAGGGGACCCCTGGCTACTGTAAAGGGGGCCCCGGGCTACTTACGGGGGCCCTGGCTACTGTAAAGGGGGCCCCTGGCTACTGTAAAGGGGGGCCCTGGCTACTCTAAAGGGGGGCCCTGGCTACTGATGGGGGCCCTGGCTACTGTAAAGGGGGGCCCTGGCTACTGTAAAGGGGGCCCTGGCTACTGAAAAAAGGGGGGCCCCGGGGAAACTGAAGGGGCCCGGCTCCCTGTAAAGGGGGTTTTGGGCTACTTAAAGGGGGCCTGTAACAAAAGGGCCCCTGACAATAAAGGGGGGGCCCGGGCTACAAAAGGGGGGCCTGACTAACTAGGGGGGGCCCTGGCTCAAAAAGGGGGGGCCCGACAAAATAGGGGGCCCTGGCTAAAAAAAGGGGGCCCCCTACAACTTGGGGGGCCCTGGTACAAAAGGGGGCCCCGGCTACCAAAAGGGGGGCCCCTGACTACCAAAGAGGGCCCCTGATTACCAAGGGGGGCCCTGGCCATAAAGGGTCCCCTGGTACAAAAAAGGGGGCCCGGGTACAAAAAGGGGGGGCCCGGGCTGACAAGGGGGCCCTGAAAAAACAAAGGGGGGGCCCGATAACAAAAGGGGGCCTGGCTTCAAAAAGGGGGGGCCCTGACTAACTGGGGGGCCCTAAAACTAAACAAAGGGGCCCGGGCACGAAAAGGGGGCCCCCGGGGGCTACCTAAAGGGGGGCCCTGACTAACAGGGGGGGGCCCTGATACTAATGGGGGGCCCGGGCTCCCAAAAAGGGGGGCCCTGACCACCTAAAGGGGGCCCCCTGATTACCTAAGGGGGCCCCTGGTTATGAAAAGGGGGGGCCCGGGCTACTGAAAAGGGGCCCTGGCTACTGAAAAAGGGGGGCCCGGGCAACTCTGAAGGGGCCCTGGCTCTATAAGGGGGGCCCGGCTACGTAAAGGGGGCCCCCTGGCTACTGTAAAGGGGGCCCCTGGCTACTGGGGGGGCCCCGGGGCTACTGTAAAGGGGGGCCCGGGTACGAAAAGGGGGGGGCCCCGGCTACTCAAAGGGGGGGCCCCTGGCATAAAAGGGGACCCCGGGGCTACTGAAAAGGGGGGGCCCGGCTACAAAAGGGGGCCCGGGCTACTGTAAAGGGGGGCCCCGGGCTACTGTAAAGGGGGGCCCTGGCTAAACTCAAAAGGGGGGGGCCCGGGCTACTGAAGGGGGCCCCGGTACGAAAGGGGGGGGCCCCCTGGCTACTTAAAGGGGGGCCCCGGGCTACTGGTAAAGGGGGCCCCTGGCTACAAAGGGGGCCCGGGCTACGAAAAAGGGGGGTCTTGGCTACTGTAAAGGGGGGCCCTGACTAACTAAGTGGGCCCTGACTACTAACGGGGGCCCTGGCTACATAAAGGGGGCCCCCTGACTACATGGGGGCCCTGGCTCTAAAGGGGGGCCCTTTAAACAAAGGGGGCCCTCTCATAAAGGGGGGCCCGGACTAACTAGGGGGCCCCCTGGCTACATAAAGGGGGAGGCCCGGGCTACCAAAAGGGGGGGCCCCCGACACCTAAAAAGGGCCCCTGTTTCCCAAAGGGGGGCCCTGCTAAAAAAAAAAGGGGTCCCCGGCTCAAAAAGGGGGCCCTTGGACATAAAGGGGCCCTGGTGAAAAGGGGGGCCCGGGACAAACAAAGGGGGGGGCCCTACTAAACAAGGGGGCCTGGCTTCTAAAGGGGGGCCCTGACTAACAAAGGGGGGCCCTGACTAAAAAGGGGGGCCCGGGTACGAAAAGGGGGGGCCCCCTGGCTACCAAAGGGGCCCTGACTAATATGGGGACCTGAAAACATAATGGGGGAGGCCCGGCTACCTAAAGGGGGGCCCCTGACCACCTAAAGGGGGCCTGTTTACCAAAGGGGGGCCCTGGCTACAAAAGGGGTGCCTGGCTACAAAAAGGGGGGGCCCTGGCAAACAAAAGGGGGGGGCCCTGGCTGACTGGGGGGCCCTGACTAACTAAGGGGGCCCCGGCTCATTAAAAGGGGGGGCCCCTGACTAACTAAGGGGGGCCCTAACAAAACGGGGGGGGCCCGGCTACAAAAGGGGGGGGCCCGGGCTACAAAAAAGGGGCCCCTCCAAAAAAAATGGGGGCCCTGGCTACATTTAAGGAGGCCCGGGCTCAAAAAGGGGGCCCCCTGACTACCTATGGGGGCCCTGGCTACATAAAGGGGGGCCCTGGCAACATAAAGAGGGCCCTGACTAACGATAAGGGCCCTGGCTACAGAAAGGGGGGCAGGGGCTACATCAAGGGGGCCCTGACTAACTATGGGGGCCCTGGCTACATCAAGGGGGGCACTGGTACATAATGGGGGCCCTCCTGACTAACTATGGGGGCATGGGCTACCTAAAGGGGCCTGACTACCTACACACGTAGCTAAAAGTAGTGGGGCCATGACTTCCTGAAAACTTGTAAGGAGGCCCCTTACTACCTGTATACTACCTAAAGGTAGGCCCTTTCTGCCTGGTTATACTACCTAAAGGAAGACCCCTAACTGTCTTATACAGCTGTTTTAGTCCTTTAGGTTGTATACAGTATGTTAGGGGCACTAATAATTGGGACACAAACACCTTACCTACTTGCCTAACTAATGGGTACCCACAACCTAACTGTAGCCTATCTAACTTGCCAACTGGGGCCTGTTTATCTTACCTGGTGGGCTGTTTTAACTTACCACCCTGTGGCTACGGTACCCACACAGCCTACCTGGGCCCGGGCGTCCCATCATGTTACTGCGGGAGTAGTAACTACCATATTGAGGGCCTTTCTTTTTACTGAGGGCCTTGCCTATTTGGCCTCCTACCTAGGGGTACTTGCTACTTACCTGGTAGTATAATTGTAGTGGGGAAGCAAGAACTAGTTGTAGCATATCTCAGGGGGGGTTAGTCTCTGCCTCCATCCAACCCTTAGGGTACTAGGCCTCTAATTTATTGGCTTGTGCCCGGCTCATCCCCACCCCCTGGGAAGTTTTGTTACAGAGGTTGGGAATAGTAAAGAGGTGCTGGAAAGTGAGGCTTCTGAAGATTTTTGTGTGTAATTTCTGCAGGGATGAGTTGTTGCCGGGACAAGTTCATCATGCTGGTGGTGGAACGGAAGCAGAGAAAAGGGAATAAGACACGAATCAAGAGAACCAAGAGAAACGACTCTCATAGATAAGACATCTCCGGTGAGTCCCCTGATTTCAGGGGTTATTTTTTCTTATATTACTGGATCAGTGCTGTATACCTGTAATGTGATGTTATGTGACCTGAGTGTGTCGGGTCAACTATGTGGTCTCTGTATTGGGATGTGTTGTAGGTTATACCTGAGATGGTGTTGTCTCTATGTTGGTTCAATATATGGTGCGGCTTGTAGGTTATTATCTGAGCTGGTGTCTGACCTTTATTGGGTTCTCTATGATGGCAGTGTTGTAGGTTATTCCTGAGCTGGTCGTCAGACACACTATGTGGTCTCTATAAGGCGGTGTTGTAGGTTATACTGAGGCTGGTGTAGACCTCTATGTGTTCTATATATAGGTGGTAGTGTAGGTTATACCTGAGCTGGTGTCTGACCCTATGTGGTCTCTTTATGGTGGTGTTGTAGTGTTATACCTGAGTGGGGTCTGACCTATATGTGGTTCTCTATATGGATGGTGTTGTAGTTATACCTGAGCTGGTGTCTGACCTCTAGGTGGTCTCCTTATGGTTGGTGTTGTAGGTTATATCTGAGTGGTGTCTGACCAGTATGTGGTCTCATTTTTGGCAGTGTTGTAGGTTATTCCTGAGTGGTGTTCAGGCACTATGTGGTCTCTTTTATGGCGGTGTTGTAGGTTTACATGAGCTGGTGTCTGACCTCTATTGTGGTCTCTATATGGCAGTGTTGTAGGTTATACCTGTGCTGTGTCTTGACCTCTATGTGTTCTCTATATGGTGGTGTTGTAAGGTTTTACCGAGTGGTGTCTGACCCTATTGGTCTTCTATATGGTGGTGTTGTAGGTTATTCCTGAGCTGAGTGTCGGTCACTTTGTCGGTCTCTATTGCAGTGTTTGTAGGTTATTCCTGAGATGGTGTAAGGACAATATGTGGTCTCTATATGGGGGTTTGTAGGGTCTATACCTGAGCTGGTGTCTGAACTCATTTGGTCCTCTATATGTCGGTGTTGTAGTTTGTACTGTGTTGGTTACCGTCAGATCCTCTATGTGGTCTCTATATGGCAGTGTTGTGTGGTTATACTCGAGGCTGGTGTCTGACCCTCTATGTGGTCTCTTATTATGGCCGGGTGTTGTAGGTTATATAGAAAACAAACGAAACCAGCTCACCTCAGCATCGTTGTTCAGCAGCAATCAATATAAGTCCATAGCAACCATGTGCTCACAAATCAGCAGTTCATGCGAACGAACAACACTTTGATAGTAGAGAATGGATGGGATTGGCAACAAAATGTTGCTAGACTACAGGTGCTGTACTTGGCCCGAAAACGCGTCTGCTCGCCACCCTCTGGTCGTTCTGTTGTACAACATTTTTCGTTGTTTGTATGGCTTTTCTTACTTGTCGTTGTTCTTCAATAAATGGACTTTACCATTTAGCAGCATTTCTGTGCCAAGCAATTCTTTGCTCTACTAACAAAAGTGTTGTATGTAGGTTATTACCTGAGCTTGTGTACTGACCTCTATGTGGTCTTATTGGTGGTGTTGTATGGTTATATCTGAGTGTTCTGCCATTATGTGGTCTTCTATTGGCAGTGTTGTAGGTTATTCTGAGCTGGTGTCAGACCACTATGTCGGTTCTATTTGGCGGTGTTTTGTTGTAGGTTATAAATGAGCTGGTGCTGACTCTATGTGGTCTCTATATGGCGGTGTTGTAGGTTATACCTGAGCTGGTGTCTGACTCTATGTGGTCTCTATTTTGATGGTGTTGTAGGTTATACCTGAGCTGATGTCTGACCTCTATGTGGTCTTTTATTGGTGGTGTTGTAGGTTATACCTGAGCTGGTGTCTGACCTCTATGTGGTCTCTACATGGTGGTGTTGAGCTGATGTCTGACCTCTATGTGGTCTCTATATGGTGGTGTTGTAGGTTATACCTGAGCTGGTGTCTGACCTCTATGTGGTCTCTATTTTTGGAGGTGTTGTAGGTTAAAACGAGCTGGTGTCTGCCTCTCTGTGGTTTCTATATGGCAGTGTTGTAGGTTATACCTGAGCTGGTGTCTGACCACTATGTGGTCTCTATATGGCGGTGTTGTAAGTTATATCGGCACGGGTATAGTGGCAGCGTACATGTGTCCCTGACTGTAAGACTGAGGGAACACCTGACCCTGTGATAGGAGTTACACTTTTTTTCTTGCTGGTGTTTATTTTAGAAGGTGGTGAGGTGCGTGACCAAGGGAAACGTGGGGGGGGGGGGGGGGGATATTGAATGTGGGTGGAGGGGGATATTGTATGTGGGTGGAGGGGATATTGTATGTGGGTGGTGGGGATATGGATGGAGCTACTTAGCCCTGTGTCTCTGATATGTTAGACTGAGAGACGTGTGAGACAGTCAGATATATGAGACAGACAGATCTGTGACTCACTTGGTATAAGAATACACAATACAGTTCTGTTTTGCACACTGTATTATGTGGTAAAATGGGCGCATTTATGTCCGAGAGGCCGGTAATATTTTCATGTACAGTAGGGTGGGCCCCTGAGATCAATTCCCCTGTGGGCCCCAGAACCCCCAGTCTGACACTGTCCAAAGGACGTCCATTTCTTTGCCTTTCTGTGACTCTTCCATTCTCTCTGTATCTCTGATACAACCTGCTGCTGACTCTTTGACACTCTAAGCTCAGTGGCCACTTCCGTCTGAGAGGCTTCTGCTTGAAGGATCAAAATGGCGAGGTACTGTTGATCAATTGTAAGCTGTTGTCTTGGTCTCTTGATGTTAAAATGTGAACAGCATGATGAGGAGGACTGTGTAAATCCCAATTCAAATGGATCCCCTTAATTTATTGGCCGATTCAGGGATCAAACACCTGTTGTGAATTTTGCCATTAAAAAGTACTGTGCAAAAAGTACTGAAACCCTGAACAGTTAGACATGTGCATCTAAAGTTAAGAGAAGGTCTCAATTAGTGCATTTAAAAAGAAATGTAATGAAATCCTGAAATTACAACAAAGGCCAAATATCCCTAAATTTTTGTGAGTTGTGTATGTAATATATTGAAAAATGTTTATAACTATTTAATAGGATAAGGGATGGGGCAGAAACAGGATATGCTACAATTTTTAGAGTTTTATTTTTTGGATTTAGTTTTTATGGCGTGCACCGTACAATATAAAAGACAACTTTATAGTATTATTCAGTGCAATTACTGCTATGTAAAATTTATACAGCTTTTTATGTTTCACTACTTATTCATGATGAAAATGTTTAAAAAAAAAAAAAGGTTTTTGTAATATCATATTCTGCTGAGTGAGGGTTTTTTTTATTGGATCTGCAGGTTTTTTGGGTATTATTTCAGCATGGTTTTTGGGAGGCAACAAAAAACATTAACTATGTTATTGTGTTTCATCTATTTTTCCAGCATTTACTGGCCTGGATTAAAGGGGTTTTGCGACAAAGTAAAATTGACGTGGGAAGTTTGTAAATTAAATAAGAAACATTTTCACCTTTCATCATTATTAAAAATTCTGCACCGTTTTTGTTTTAGCTTCTCCTTTAGTGATCCACTGTTTACAGCTTGTCTCCAGGGGATACGACCAGGGCTGAGAGCTCCTCAGTCCTGGTCGCACATGCTCAGACATCACCTCTCCTCTCAGGCAGCTACTGAGTGTTCAAACCCCAGGTGCTGTCATTCTACTCCCGTCCTCTGTGCTCCTTAGTAATTAGTCAAACAGTGCAAATAAATAAAAAGGAAACCTCAATCAGGTCTGTGCATTGATAAAGAGAAATAAAATCCGAAGGTTTGGTTTCTGCAGGGATTTCAACCAAGGACCCTTGTGCCTGGAGGCAAAAGTTTTACCTCTGAGCTACAATGTTCTTTACATTTCTTCACATAATCAGACCTTTCATTGACTACAGAGAGGAAAGGCCTGGTGATGTCATCCTGCTGGGTCACATGATGTGCAATTCAAACAAATCACACATGCTCCCTCCTGAGCACAGAGAGCTGAAGAGCTGGATGCAGGAGTTATGAAATGAGATTGTGGCAAAACCCCTTTAATAATGATAACTTTATAGTTTAGGTCATTGTGGACACAACAATAAAAGTTTTATGTATGTTCTGTAGTATTTTTTTTTTAACATGATAAAATAAAGTGGAGAAAAGGCAAATTTATTATGTTTTTTTTAACATTTTATTGAACTTTTTTCTTTTTTTTTTACGCCCCACCAGGAGAATTGGCCATGCAATTGCTTAATCACAAGTATAATACACTATAATTCTTCTGTAGAGCAGTGTATTATGTTTTTTAGCATAACACTGAGAACCATCCTATAAGGTCCTGCCTCAGGCAAGGCCTAATAGATCTGCTAGAAGGGCAGACCCAGAGGCCTTGATCAGATCCCCCTAGTTCCATGACTACTCATTAGCACCCTGCGATTGTGTCAAGAGGGCGAGCAAAGAGCTAAGAGAGGGAACACTGTTAAGGGGTTAATAGAATATTGGTATTTAACCTTGACTTAGACATGAAGTTATGGACTACCACAGATTATTCCTAGAGCAGTCTCTGCTGTCCTCAACCCATCAAGTCTGTAGTTAGCACTGCAGCCATTTCAAAAGCTCAGTATAATTTTGGACCTTACTCTGGCCTTGTGTCTTTCCCTAATGCACAGTATACAGGTAATGCACATTGTGATGTCACAGCATAAAAGTACTAAACACAGTAATGTTACAGTAAAAGAACAAAGATGTGGCACAGAACATGCATGCACTGTAGTGTTATAGTATTGGGATAATGTGCAAAGTGATGACACAATGAAAGAATAATACATACAGTAATGTCACAATAAGGGGAGGTCCGCAAGATGAGTAACATTTTCTAGTCGGATTCTGAAACTGAAAACCATGTCGCCCAAGTATTTCAAATGGTATTGCATGTGGATTTAGGCTTATTTCTTCACTCCAGGTTTACAGTCAGAAACGAATCCCATTCATTTCTATGTGGTTTTGGATGTGGATCCACGTTAAAACCACATACACATGTTTTGGGCGCATTTTACACGAGGTTTTTAGCCATCCACACTGACATCAGTTGTAATTTCCACGCATTTTCTAACCAAAGAATGAACATATTCTAAAGTCTTTTTACAACGAAAAACCGACCACTGAAAATACAATTGTACGAATTACAATGCGTATTTTCTATTGATGTCGATGGGAATGGATTACTTTCGGTTTTAGACCAGTATTTCAAGGACATACCCTAAAGGAAAAAGTAACTTAAAGGGGTTGTCTCACTACAAGAATTGCTTTTTATGTTAAAGATCTTGCAAAAACAAGTCACTTTGCAATATATGTCCATTAACACTGTCCTACCTATTCTGAGATATACCTTCTTATATGGGCTGCATCAGCTCCTCAGGTCGCTATAGCTACAGACCTGTTTGATCTATCCTGATAAGCTGCCAGTGCTGGTTGCTATAGCTACAGACCCGGCTTCTACTACAGCCTAGTGGAATCCAGTAAACATGCCCCTGAAACCAAGAAAACAGGACTGAGGTAAGAGGATAATGTTGTACCGTGTTAGCCATAGAAAGTAGTAGAAGAGTGAAGAAATCAGGCGATACCTTTTAGAGGCTAACTGAGTATATTTGATAGTGAGCTTTCGAGAGGACTAGCTCCCTTCTTCAGACATGATGATATACAAGAAATTGAAAATTTACAGACTTTTTATACACACAAGACATGGATCTTCAAAGGATCTTAGAATTCTTAAAAATAACAAAATGCGAAATATAGGTACAGCAGTTTTTTTTCAACCTGTCAAAAAATTAAACAGTCTGGAAGCTTGTAGGGTGAGGGGAGTGACAGTAATTATTTCTCTTTCTATGTGAAAATCAGGGGAGATTTGTTCCCTCAAGTTCCAAACATAGCTTGCATAAAGTGGCATGAATATTTAACCCATTTTGCAGATTTTTAAAAATTTTTGCATTAATTTTTACCCATTCCTTCCTCCCCCTTTGGTTTTAAAAATCTCCTTTAAGCCCGTTACCTGAAAATTTAGGGAATGTTTTCTCAGAGAAATGTGCGGCACGGCGTAGTTTGTTGTTTTTAATGGTGAATCTGTGTGAATTTCATACGTGGTGAGTCTTGCCCTTTTTCCCCCCAAATAGAGGCCTGTGGTTTTGGACATTGCATAAAATAATCAGATACACCACTTGTAGCCCTCAGGAAAATGTCCCCCTAATTCTGTGCACCTTGGGACTGTGGGACAAGTACACTGTCAGCATGGGGTGTGTTGAGGTCTTCACCTTTTTTGGGGGGCCCCAGGGTGAGGGCCATTTTCAGTTGGGGCCCTTCAAGGCACTCCGGACAATAATCCCCCACAGGTTTGGTGGTTGCCGAAAGGAGGGGAGGGGGGGGACTGGGAATAGTTTTGAGTCTGTTGTCCCTATGTAGCACAGGTGAATTTCCTTGGCAATCTTTCGTGGGATCCCAGCTGTGGGTTGTAGGTGACAACTGGGGGGCATCGTTCTTCCTTCTGGGTCTCTTTGTTGTGAGAAAGCTGTCTCTGTTGATGGCGGCCGTTTTGCTGTTTTGGTTGTCAGTAATTTTGGTCTGTATCCAAGTTTGAGAAATTTTGCCCTCAGACCAAAAGGTGCTTGTCCAGGTCTGTTTTGTGGAGAAAATACGATTGTACCGTTTACCCTGGCTGTTATAATAGATGTTTTGGTGCTTGGGGGGGAAAGCTGTCATTCTGAGGAGGCCGTTCTGTTGTGGGTTTGTGGTACATGATGTGGTAGCCGGTGGTCTTTGATGTGTTTTGTAGTATCCAGAAAGTGATTTGTTCTGTTGGTATTTTAAGGTTAAGGTGGGGTAAAAGTTATGAATCATTAGGGGAATTGAATTAGGGCTCCCCCCCGCAGCCCAGATGACAATGATATCATCAATAAAAAAAAAAAATTTACATAAAAAAAATGGGTTTGGGTTTTTGCATTTTTGATAAATATTTTCCTTCGTGCCCCCATAAAGAGATTTGATTTTGGGGGCGCAAAAATGGCCCCCATGGAAGCCCCTTTGCTGTAGATCAGGTTTTCTCCAAAAGTAAATATTTGTGGCTGAGTATGAATGGATGAGCTGTGTGACTGGTTTTGTTGGGGGTTTGTTTCTTAGGTGCCCCTGACGGCTGCAACCCCACCCTTGTGGGGGAATGTTTGTAACAAGGATTTACATCCATGGGGGCCCAAAATGGGCCCTCAGGAATGGACCGGGGGCATTGAGTTTGTTAAAAGGTTGTTGTGCCTGGATGTGCTTTTGGGGTACTTTTACCAGGGGTTTTAGGAGATTTTCCACCCCAAACCCGAGAATTTTCTGTCAGTGTCCCCAAAGCCCGAAATGATAGGCCTCCCGGGTTTTCCATTTTATGGATTTGGGGAGCATATAGAAACAGCCCCGGTTGGGGGTCCTCTGGGTAAACAATTCCCCCTGCTTCCGGCCTGAATTGGAAATTTTTTTATCATATTCTTTAGTTGTTTCTTATGGCCTCTGTGGGATCTTTCCAAGTTTGCAGTAGTGGATGGAAATTTTACAGTTTCTGTCGCTTCCGGTATAGTCAGGAGTTCACATGACTATTTTGCCCCCCTTTTTCGCAGGTTTTTAAATTTTATCCCGTTTTTTTTTCAGTGAACAATGCCCTTTGTTCCCGCAGGGTTAGGGTTGTGTATTGTTTCTTTTGTTTTCCAGGATTTCAGATTTTACCTTTCTTCTGAAACAGTCAATGTATTTTCCGGTGCATTAGTTCCAGGCCGTGGGGTCCCGGTAGATTTTTTGGTTGGTTTCGTTTTTTGCTGTTCTGTCTCGAGTCCCTGCTGTTGGAAGGTCTTGTCATAGAAGTATTCCCCCAATCTCTTTTTTTTAAAATCCCCCATTCATTGCAGGGTTTTACATGGTCAGTGATGCTGAGGGGGAGAAGGAGAGACCCTTTTGGGGGAACTGCCTTTTATGTTTGTTGGCTCATAGGAGGAAAGGTTCCCCCAGGTCTGTGAGTGGGCTGGTACTTGTGGTTGTAGTAGTAGGGCCTTTCCCTCAGTCTTGGGGCTTTTTCTTTTTGTTCTTATGAGCATTCTGCAGTTTCGGTAGTATGGTGGGTTTGGCCTTCTCTCCTCTGTGTCATTCTCCAGGAGTCTTTAGGGCCCGTATCTCCCCTGTGTTCTTTTTTGTTTTTTAGGGAAATTTTTTATATTGTTCCGCGTCTCTCGTGTCCCCAAAACTAGTTGTTTGATTGGCTGTTGTAGGTGTGCGGGTTGGGTTTGCGGGAGAAGCCTTTTGGGGTGAGTCTTTTCCTTTTGCTTTTTTAAGAAGAAAAATGTCGTGTTTTTAAATTGTGCAAGTTTCTTAAGCCGGTTTTTTCAGTTCCATTCTTGAGCGGTACATTGTGGTATTTCCAAGTTGTAGTGTATAATGTTGTACCGTGTTACCATAGAAAGTAGTGAAGAGTGAAGAAAAAGGCGATACCTTTTTTTGAGGCTAATGAGTATATTTTATAGGAGCTTTCGAGAGGGCTAGCTCCCCTTTTTCAGACTGATGATATACAAAAAATTGAAAATACACCCACTTTTTTAAAAAACAAGACATGGATCTTCAAAAGGGTCTTAGAATTTTTAAAAATAACAAATGCAAAAAATAGGTAAAGGGAGTTATTTACAAAATGTAAGAATTTTAACAGTCTGGAAACTTGTGGGGGTGACGGGAGTGATCAGTAATTATTCTCTTATCTATGTGCAATCAGGGGAGATTTGTTGCACTCACAGTTCACACATAGCTTGACATGAAGCTGGCATGAATATTTAACCCATTTTTGCAGAGTTTTAAATTTTTGCATTAATTTATATTCCCCATTCCCCCCTCTCCCTTTTGAGTCTTAAAATCTCCCATTAAGACCGTTACTGCAAATCTTCCATGGAAGATTTTCTCCAGAAAAATTTGTGCGGCCACTGGCAGATCAGTTCTGTTGTTTTTTAATGGTGAATCTGTGTGAATTTCATACGTGGCTGAGTCTTGCCCTGTTTCCCCCACATAGAGGCCTGTGGTAGGACATTGCATTACACAAAAATCAGATACACCACATTGCTGACCTGCAGGAAAATGTCCCCCTAATTCTGTGCACCTGCTGGGACTGTGGGACAGGTACACTGTCAGCAGTGTGGATGTGCCTGCAGGTCTTACACCTGTTCTGCAGGCAGGGTGAGGTGCCATTTTCAGTTGGGGCCTTCAGAGCGCTCCGGACAATAATGCGCCGCAGGTTTGGTAAGAGGAATCAGTGTAGTGAGACAACCCCTTTAATTAAGTTACCCTAAAGAAATCATGCACAAGGTAATGTCACTGTGTCAGGCTTATCTAAACAACACAGTAATCACACAAACAGTAATGTCACAGTATAACGATAATGCACATAATAATATCGAAGCACAGGAACAATACACACAGAAATGTCTCCATGTGCACAGTAACATCACAAAATAAAGATAAAGTCATCAATATGCAATTCGAATGCACAGACTGATATTACAGTGCACGTATAATGGAAAAAGTGAGAGAGTAAAAGACAGATAATAAATACAATATGGGTAATTATGACGTCCCCTAGGAAAAATTGGAATCAGGCTAAATTAAATTTTCCAAGCCACCTTTTATCATTCACAGCTATAAGTATCTGTAAGGATATATCAGTTGTTGGGTACACTGGTAGAATTGCAAAATGCTGATACCCACTTAAAGAGAACCTGTCACATAGGTTATGCGCCCTTGCTGAGGGCAGCACAAGCTAGTGTCAGACCTGCTGTTT
The DNA here is from genome assembly GCA_025379985.1 of Phyllomedusa bahiana. NCBI lineage: Eukaryota > Metazoa > Chordata > Amphibia > Anura > Hylidae > Phyllomedusa > Phyllomedusa bahiana. The sequence goes on along the minus strand of JAODAL010000406.1, from coordinate 231,675 downwards.
CCAGCGCTGTGTCCCTTATTCTGTAAGATGCTGCAGTTTTAGAGGATTTACCCCTCAAATCTTATTCATGAGCAAGTGTTAGCCCCGCTCACCAAAGGCTGGCCCCACCCACTGACAGTTATTCATGTTTCTACCTATTCAAAGTAATAGGTTTATCAGTTGAGGTGGGCGGGGCTATCCTCAGAATGGGCGGGGTATGAAAAAACTGACTCTTTGTTTGACTCTTTTCTTGCTGAAAACTGCAGATTTGAGCATTAAATACTCGAAAACTCCAGCACCTTACAGAATAAGGGACACAGCGCTGGAAACAGCAGGTCGGACACTAGCTTGTGTTGTCCTCAACAAGGGGGGCATAACCTATGTGATAGGTTCCCTTTAAAAGCTAAGGGACAATGGGAGGTCAAAAGCAGGAAAATGAAATCACACAGAACAATAGTGTGAATGAGGCCCTATTATATTTTTCTCTATCCTGATTCCTAACATCTTGTAAATGTATCCTATTTTATAGTATATACAATATAACTGCTTGTTGTGAGATTGCTTTTGGTGAGCCTATAGAGATTACTCGCCCATAATAGTAGAAGGAGAGGCGGAAGTACAATGTGCTTTATAGAACAAAACGTTACTAGATCTGGAGTCCCCGGGTAATTTGCTGTACATTCTGATTTATTACCTGACTTCTAGAATTCTTTCTCAGCTTTTGTATGGACGATTGCATCTAGGCCATACTGGGTTTACATCGCCAAAGTCATTTTAAGGAATGATTTACTGATGGTTATTGTATTGACTGTTTTATCTCATAAAGATACGGTAGCTTTTGCTGCTCTTGCTGCTCTTGCTCCTGGTGAGTGGTTGTTCACACCAAGGGATTTCTATGTCCCGCCCTTGTCCAGTTGCATCGTCATGGTTATCTGCTGGATATAAATCTAGTCTGTGCATGTGCATGGTTATTGTAGAAAGCATACATACATACAGAATCATCACAGAAATTAGAGTTTAGATTTCAATGTTCACTGTAGAATACATGTTTATATAGTGTGCTATTAAAAGAAGACCTGTAGCATGTTCAAAAAACTATTATTGTCCAGATTACTGTCTAGCCACTACTTAACTAACTTATCTTTTTATTCACTTTTTGAGCCCCAACACCACCACATCCCAGGAATTGACGTCATTAGTCTTGGTGTTAAATATATGCTAATGAGGGCATAGAGCGTCAATGTTCCCTTCACTATTACATTACACTATTATATTATTGTCTCCTGTATAATGAGAAAAAAAGTTTCAGAATTGCGGCCAAAAAGTCATATGTATGCCAAATTAGTATCAAAACATCAGTTCATTCCACAAAAAAAAGCCCTTACATAGCTCTGTAAATGGAAAGATAAAAAAGTTATGACTGACTGAGGAAAGCTATACATTAATATTGTTTTACACAATAAAAACTCTTTTTTTAGTGCTAAAACATATAAAAATTATATGTGTGTATATGTATACATATATATATATATATATATAAAAATATATATAAAAATATATATATATATATATAAAAATATATATAAAAATATATATATATATATATATATATATATATATATATATATAATATATATAATATATATATATATATATATATATATATATTATATATTAGGTGTCGCCATAATTGTATTGACCCACAAAGTAAAACATGTCATGTGTACTGCACGGTAAGCGGTGTTAAAAATAAAATTAAAAACTTTAAAAAATTGATCAAAAAGTCTTGTCCCCGCCCAAATGGTGCCAACTCATCCCGCAAATAACAAGCCACTACACAGCTCCATATACAGAAAAATAAATATCTTAGGTGTCTCAAACTATGGTGTAGCAAAAATGTGTTTTCCTTTTTGAATAAAAGTGATTTTATCGTTTAAAAGCAGTAAAACATAAAAAATATTCAAATTAAGTATGGCTGTAATAGTATTATCCTGCTGAGTAAAGCTCACTTATGTCACTTATACTGCATGGTGACCACTGTAAAAATATAAACACTACCAGGAAGGATTTCTATATTTTATTTATCCAGCCTCCCAAAAACCTTGATAAAAAGAGTCATATGGACCTCATTATAGTACCAATGAAAATAACAACTCATCTCACAAAACAAGTCCTTAATCAGCTCCATATACAGGCAGGGCAGTCCCTGGATAGGGACTATAGGTTGTTCTTAAATTGAAATTGTATGTAAGTTGGAACAGGTATATTTATTAAACGTAACGCCATCAAAACTTAGGAAGGTTTCACCTGTTCTGGTACTTTGGGGACTTTGCAAATGCGACATGGCACCCACCAAAATCTGTGTTCCAAGAGCCAAATAGCGCTCCTTCCCTTATACGCCCTGTCATGCGCCCAAACATCAGTTTATACCCACATATAGGGAATTGCTGAACTTGGAAGAAATTCTGTAACAAAATTTGAGATGCTTTTATTTCCAGAATTCCTTGTACATTTTCAGCTAAAATTGCAGATTGTTGGAAAAAAATATTTTTTTCATTTTCCCAATGCTAAGAATATTGGTGATACACCTGTGGAGTCGATATACTCACTACACCCCTGAATATATTCCTTACGGGATGTAGCCTCCAATATGAGGTCCTTTTAGGGGCATTTATTAAGTTTTAGCATCTTAAGGTGTCTGCAAACCTGTAATGGTGCCTAAAGAATATCGTATTGAAATGAGACCACAATGTCCAGTAGGTGCTCCTCCTATTCTGAGGTTTGTGGTTGAGTTAAATAGCGCACTAGTCATGAATGGCCACGCACACGAAAATGTCCAGAAAGATAGAGTGGGTGCTCTTAGTGGAAAAGAGCAATAAGGTCGAAATAATAAGGTCAAAAATAGTATCCACAGTACACCAATTATGGATGCTGATAAAGGAATTTTTATTTAGAGATCATATTGTTAACAAAAATAGAATTACTGCACCAGAAAAATTCAAACTGGATAAATGATATCCAATAGTTTTAGTTTCAATACAATGCTATAGAAAGATTCTAGATGTCAATATAGCATTGACGTTTCAGCGGATATGCCTTTGTCAAGTGACATCTAGTATGGAGGCTAAAGATAGAAATGGAAGTGTACAAAAAGGATATCGATGTAGTAAGTGCCGACATAAAGAGGTGATGGGGAAAGGTCCCTTTGTGTGGATGCCAGGCAGGAGGCTATGCACCTGTGGAGAAATGGACGAATAAGGGCCACATACAGGATCTCTCTAAATCTGGGGAATCAATTTTGAGTTGCATTTCCATATTATCATCTACCATGTTGCATTGAATAATGGATAAAACTTGAAAATCTGCAAAAAAAAAAGTTACATTTTGAAATGTCACCTCCACTTTGCTTTAATTTCTGTCAAACACCTAGAGGGTAAAAAAAACTTCCTAAATACTGTTTTGAATACTTTAAGGGGTGTAGTTTCTTAGATGGAGTCATTTTTGGGGGTATCTAACATGTAGCCCCTCAAAGCCACGTCAGAAGTGGACTGGTTCCTAAAAAGATCTATGTTACAATTTTTCTTGAAAATGGCAAAAATTACTACTAAATTTCTAAGCCCCTTAATGTGGTGAAAAAATAAAGACATTTTTGATCTTTGAAAATGGACAATGGTTCAGTATTTTCACGGCATTTTGACATTTTTCACAAATAAACAAGGCTTGTATGGACCAAATATTTGTACTCACTTAAGGTACAATGTCGCACATACACTTGAACGCTATCGTGGAGCAGAGAGCGAGCACTTCCTGTACCACGGAGTCATCCGGTGGGTCGCAAGCAGGCAGCCCACCGGAGTCCAGAAAACAATTGCTAGAGTCCTAAAACATCTGGGCCTGGGCATCTGTGTTACATTTTGCTTCGTAGGGCTGGGTTCCAACAGAATTTTTCATGACACTTTGTGAGCTGCAGCATGTATTTTTACAGAGAAAAAACTTATGTTCCTGTCACTAATTTTACGTGTATCTCAGATAGATCCTGTCCATCAGCTCAGCAGTCACTATATAATGAAGATCAGTGCTGACAAATTTGCTTTTTCAAAAGCGCTCACCTATGTATGACAGCGTAATACATTAAAAATAACAGGCACCAAATATACCGGACGAATGATTGTTACAAAAAAAAAACTCCTACAGTACCAAGTCCAAATAATATTGCTACTTAAGGATCAAATAACTCTGCCACACCATGACCAAATGCAACCACCACATGACTATCAGTTGTATACAGGTGCTCTGCAGACATATATTACCACCATACAGTTACCAGATAATGGTCGATACTAGTTGTATGTAGATTCTCTGCAGACATATAAGTGATTACACTGCAGTTACATTTAGTGACTCACAGGTGATGTTTCCTCTGATAAGTTGTTTACTTTCCTTTTTTCTCCATCTGCACCTGACCGCCATTTTGACTTCACCCGGCCATGACTCTGCAGAATTTACCACACAAATATTTTAGAATCCTGACTTTTCTAAGCACCTATATAGCTCCCTACCTAATTGGGGTCTATATAGGAAAGTATGATTACACTCCATCCCCCAGTAACCTGCCTTTCTAGGTGCCTGATGTGGGGGATGGTGAGTCATCATTCCTATATAGGTCCCCATTATACCCCCTACCAGTAGGCAGGTACTGTATAGTAGGTAGGTACTGTATAATAGGTAGGTAAATAGTTTATATGTCCCCTAGTAGGTATAAAGATTATATGTCCCCAGTTGGTAGATATATAGTTTATATGTCCCCCAGTAGGTAGATATATAGGTTATATGTCCCCATTAGATAGGTATATTGTTTATATTTCACCCAGTAGGTAGATATATAGCTTATATGTCCTCCAGTAGGTAGATATATAGATTATATGTCCCCCACTAGGGATATATATATATATATATATATATATATATATATATATATATATGTAATAGGGTCCCCCATCAAACAGATATATGTGTAATAGGGTCCCCCATCATGCAGATATATGGGTAATATGGTTCCCAAGTATGGTAGGTCTATAGATAGTAGGGTATCCATTATTGTATGTCTATAGGTAAACGGGTCCCCCGGTATGGTAGGTCTATAGGTAATAAGGTACCCCACTAGGTCTATAGGTGAGAGGGTCCCCCAGTATGGTAGGTCTGAAGATAATAGGGTCCCCCAGTATGGTAGGTCTATAGGGCAAATTAAAAATAAAAAAAACTATTAGTACTCTCCTCTTTCCTGTTCCCCTGTGGAAGCTCTTTGCGCCCGATCTTCCGGGCGGCGTGTCGCTCTCTGCTCCACGATAGCGTTCAAGTCTATAAGTGTCCAGGTTCAGGGCACCAGCAGTTTTATCCGGGGCTCAAGCCGAGCTACACCCCTGTCTGAATCCCATGGATAGGTAAATATATGAAAAAGTTATCCCCATATAACGTAACACTTGTGAGATTTAAAAAAATGGGACTCTATCAGGAAGGTCAAAACTGGCTGCGGCAATATGGAGTTAAGTTAAGACCTAGAGCCCTTTTTGAAGATAGGAACATTTGCCTTGCGCCAGTCCCCTGGCACTACACCATGTCCTACTGCAGTGCCTGATCTCAGTTCCAGGATGGAATTTTACCATTTGTATGTATTATTAACTGCAACTACATGCTGCCAGAAACTTTCTTCCACTACAAGCACTGTCTTTATATTTACAGCTCCCCATCAGAGACAGCAGCAGACTACAGGTTGAAGTCTGTCAATTTACTCCCAGCTATAGAATGTAATGAAATTACCAGAATATGCTGCTAGGGTGGGTTAGGGTATGGTAAGAGAAGTCGAGGGTAATGTGAACATTGCCAAATATAACATTATATCTTAATCATCTAATCTGCAAGTATTTCTAAGATTTAATTTAAATTTTTCAACATATGCAGAAGAGATTCTCTATGGTACCAGTGATGGCTGGGAATGCAATACCATAACTGAGTTTACTCTGTATAATTGTAATCTGTCTTCTGTAATCTATACTAACATTATAACAATAGCTGCTTTTCCAATGTATAATTCAAAGGTTGGGATTGTCAGGGGTGTTGCGAGGCAGTTTTATCTGGGGCCTGTGCCCTGGATAAAATTGCCGATGCCCCAAACCCGCAAGCTGCCAGAAGGGCAGATTGTCAGTCCTTCACCGGCTTTCGGGCACTGCCATGGGCTTAGAGCGCCGGCGATGTTTTCAACTGTATACGCATACTCTGTATACGCGGGTCGCAAGCAGGCTGTTGTCACGCCGCCTATGCAGGGACTTGGAGGAGCGAGAGCTTCAGGGGAGCGGGAACAGGTAAGTACTGTTAGTTTTTCTTCTTTAATAACCCCTATATACGTACCTACATGCAGGGGGGGCTATTACCCACTGGGGAAGCCCTATAACCTACTGAGGGGGCCATTACCTACAGGGGAGGATATTACCTACTGGGGGACAGCTATATTTACATTTAAACTGGGGGAGCCCTATTACCTACTGGGGGGCCCGATTATTTACGGGGGGGGGCTATTATTTACTGAGGGAACTTTTTCTTACTTGGGGGGATATTACCTACTGTGGGGGACTATTAGCTACTGGGGGGACTATTACCTTCTGGGGGGACTATTACCTTCTGTGGGGACTAATACTTACTGGTGGGCTATTACCTACTGGGGGGACTATTACCTTCTGGGGGACTATTACCTACTAGGGGACAGCTTTATTTACATATATACTGGGGTAGCCCTATTTCCTACTGGGGGACAGCTATATTTACATTTAAACTGGGGGAGCCCTATTGCCTACTGGGGGGCTATTATTTACTGGGGAGACTATTAACTACTGGGGGGTCTATTACCTACTGGGGGGCTATTACCAACTGGGGGGACTATTACCTACTGGGAGGCTATTACCTACTGGGGGACAGCTTTATTTACATTTATACTAGGGAGTCCTATTACCTACTGGGGGGCTATTACCTACTGGGGGAAAGCTATATTTACATTTATACTGGGGGAGACCCTATTACCTACTGAGGGGGACCGATTATTTACTGGGGGGGGGGCTATTTACTGAGGGAACTTTTTCTTACTGGGAGGATATTACCTACTGTGGGGGACTATTAGCTACTGGGGGGACTATTACCTTCTGGGGGGACTAATACCTACTGGTGGGCTATTACCTACTGGGGGGACTATTACCTACTGGGGGACTATTACCTACTGGGGGACAGCTTTATTTACATATATACTGGGGTAGCCCTATTTTCTACTGGGGGACAGCTATATTTACATTTAAACTGGGGGAGCCCTATTACCTACTGGGGGGCTATTATTTACTGGGGAGACTATTAACTACTGGGGGGCTATTACCAACTGGGGGGCTATTACCTACTGGGGGACAGCTTTATTTACAGTTATACTAGGGAGACCCATTACCGACTGGGGGGACATTACCTACTGGGGGAAAGCTATATTTACATTTATACTGGGGGAGCCTATTACCTACTTACAGAAGGACAGCTATATCTACATGTATACTAGAGGGCCCTATTACCTACTGGGGGGTTACCTCCTGGGGGACCCTATTACCTGCTGGGGGCAGCTATATCTACATATAAACTGCGGGGGCTATTACCGACTGGGGGACCCTATTACCTACTGGCTGAAAGTTATTTCTAAAAAATTCGGGGGAACCATTTTAAACCTACGGGGGAGCAATTCCTACGGGAAATGACAGCTAAATCAACAAAATAACTGGGGGCCCATACCCCTGGGGGTTAGCTTTTAACCTACTGGGGCTTTTTAACCTTTTTTTTTGGGGGGAAACCCTAAAACCACTGGGCCCACAAAATGTACAAATAAACGGGGGCCCTATTACCTACTGAGGACTGTTATATCTAAATATATACTGAGGGAACCTATTACCTACTGGGCACACCCAAAATTTACATTTATACGGGGGGCCCCTTTTAAATACTTACAGGAACAACTAAAAACTCCCTATATACTTTTGGGGGGCCCTATTCCCTTTTACGGGGGGAAGCTATTTTCTACAAAAAACGGGGGGGGCCCTTTTAACCTACAAAAGGGGGGATAGCAAATCAAACCTAAAATTTTGGGGGGCCCCTTTTTAACCCAGGGCATCAAAAACCCCTATCCCAACTAAAGGGGCCTATTACCTTTGAAACATATATATTTAAGGGGACCTCTGGGGGACAACTATACTCCCCCTTTTACGGGGTCCCTATAACCTACGGGGGTAAAACTTTTATCCCCTACGGGGGGCCCCCAAAACCCCGGGGGGACACTTTTTTTACAACCCTAAGAACCTAAAAAACCACCTTCTATTTGGGATAGTATATTTACCTACCACCAAACCCGCCCTTTTAACCTACCTAAATATTTTCCAAGCTTCGAAAGGGGGTTTGAAAACCTCCTTTAAAGGGGCCCTGTGAAACCTATTTAAACATACTTTCCCCTACCTTTCAATTGGGGGGGAAACATAGAAACTCCCTACGGGGGAAAAGTTTTCCCTTTCAAATTTTCTGAGGAGGGCTATCAACCAAGGGTACCTTATTCCTAACTCCCAAAAAAATTTAAGATTTAAAAACCCTCCCAAAAGGGCTATAAACATACCTCCCTAATGGGGAACCCTAAATACCTCCTTTTTGGGGGCCCTCTAAACCCCCCTAACAAAGGGCCCCCCTTTTAAAAGGAAAAAAGGGGACCCCTTTCCCCCAAAACAAGCCCTGGTTTTCCAATCATAAAAGCGGTTGCTGTGGATTGGCACCCCCCCTGCTTTCTGTGTAAACCCCCCTGTCATCAGTGGTTTTGTAATTTGGCTGGAAAAGGGGGAATTCAAAATTTGTTTAGGGTTTAAATTCTGCAGAACGAGTCATGGTGGGAAAAAGTCATCTTTGGGGTGGGCCAGAAGAAAAAAAGAAAAAGGGGGGACCCCTAATCAGGGGAGACTCCCCTTTAGGTAACTGCATTAAAATAAACCTTAATGTGCATAGCCTGTGTAACTGGTCCCTTTCCACTATCGGTCACTGAAGGTAAATATAAAAAGGTCTGCAAAACCCGCCTCCAAACCTTTAGCCCACATTGTGTTATATCGGGCAGGGCGGCAAAATTATTTGGCCCTTTAAATAAAAAAATTTTTGGGTTCTTGGAAATTTGTGGGAATTTTGTTTATAACAATCAACATATGCATATTTGCCCCCATGTAAAGGGAAATTTAATTTAAAACTTTAGGGCTGTTTTTTTAAGGTTATTAACTATCAAAATTGGGTGAGTGGTTTTGAAAAAGTAAATATGTTATAGCTGATTTTCATTGTGCAGTGACTGTTGAGGTGATGACAGGATGTATGTGGAATACGCCTAAAAATTAGTGACAAGAACATAGGTTTTTTTTCTCTGTAAGAACACATGCCACAGGTCACGAAGTGGTGAGAAAAATGCCGTGTGAACCCAGCCCTACTGAGCAAAACATAACACAAGGCCCAGGCACCGAATGTTTTAGGACCCTAGCAACGCCCCTGGGGATTGTGCATCCATATATTACATTGTATTTATTTACATATTAATAAACCAATATAATTTCTTACATTTAATTGAGAACACTTTTTTATAACAAACTATAATAGCTATTTCCAGTGTTTGTACGTATAAAAATGATGCAACTTGTACTAATAGGAGTAAAGAGTATACCTCCAATGTATAACAATGATAGATATGGCTAAGAAGAAGAACAATACAACTACATACTAAAGGCGCTCACCAAAATCCAGAAAGTACAAAAATAGCTTTATTGAGTCAAACAAGTGTGGATAAACCCAATTACAAAACCAAAAGGCTGTACAATGTAACACAGGACCCCTCCAGAAATTACAAATTACATTTATCCTCTTTTCAAGATATAAAAGGTAATGTAAAGTAACAACCTAAAAAATGCCCCACAATTGCCTATAAAGGAAAATATGTAAGAGAAATACACCTAGGAGAAGAGAGAGTCAGTAAAGGTATATATGAATGCAGAGCGTAGCCCATGTGCTGTAGACACAAGACATCTCAAGCGTATCGCAAACCAACATGGCTTCCTCAGGGTCCTGTGTTACAATTTAGAGCCTTTTGGCTTTTTTTCTTTTTATTAAATGCTTTTATTGAAATTTTCCAATTTTTGAAAAGTGAAACATTCAGAACAGACAAAGATTGAAACAGATAACAATGTTTTATCTCAATTACTGTTTACAACAGTTTGTGATGTATAGATACATGAATACAGTAGGTATTACATAACCATTATGGGATAGCTGACGCCTAGCAATGTTTATTCAGTTCTATGTCTTCACTTTGTTGTTGGAGGAAAGTTGAGTCAGGAAAGAGGGAAGGAAGAAAAGGCTGCATCAAACAACTAGGACAGACAAAGGCAGATGCCCAACATACCCAGGGCAAGTCGGGAATTAGTCAGACTTCATCGAGTTTCAGCACTCGATGTTTGAGCTGTGCATGGGATAAGAGGTGCACCTGCTAACTCAGCCCCTGAGCACCAGGTGGTGAGACCAAAACCAAAGTGTTTGAGTTTGTGATAATTTGCTTAAGAACAATTTCAGCGCCGGTGGGGTCGGGTGGAAGCAGCATTGGAGGATGGCTTTTCTTGCCGCTGCTGAAATGTAAAATAGAGGCGGTTTCTGGGTGGTTAATGTAGCTTGAGGAAAGGATACCAAATAAAGCCCATTCCAATGAATTTGGGCATGAAGGGAGGAAATGGATACAAATTGATGTATATGGGACCAAAAGGATTGCAATGCGCTAGATCTGCATGGGGTGTTGCACATTTCAGCCTTTTGGCTTTTTTAGTTGTTTTTATCTGCACTTGTTTAACTGTGTTTGTACTTTCTGGGTTTTAGTGTGCATCTTTGTATGTGCCTATCATGTTTTTGTCCTTACTATTATATGGCTTCTTACACATAGGCGGGACCCTAGTGGTTATTTGTCATGCCTGTCTTTGCCCGTTCCAAGAAATGATTGGCATTGTTCATTGTACGCTTACTACATCATGTACTTTCTGGTGTATACAGCTCTATGGAAAGTTGGAGCAAACTGAGCTATTCCACCCGAACAGTTGGCGGAATTACATTTTTATGGCCTCCATTGGGTAAAAGGGGATCTATGTATATTTTACTGTATATGCCAGGGGCTTCCCAGTGCATAAAGCTAATGGGCACTGCTAACACAATCTGAAAAAATGACTTAGAAATGCATAGATATTTGCATTACAGAAGTATAGTTCATATGCTTCTCCCAAGTAGTACATTATTGGTGGAGGGGTTTGGTCAAAGGATAAATATCATCATAAACAGAGATCTTATAATAATAAAAAAAAGGATATTATGAAAGTTATTCATTCTACTAGAATGGCAGCAATCAATTATATGTTATGCTTGTATTAGGCAATGAGAAAATCTTCACAATATATTGTTTTTGTAGTGACGTATGGGATGACGAGCTCCAACACCTATTATTACACCAACGTCATGTCTAACCTTTTCCTGAACACACCGTCTGATAATGGGGTTACATTCCAGAGTATTAGCAGCATGAATGATTTTTGGTCGGTGAGTACAAGCATTTCACCATTGCTCCTATATTTTCATTTGCCACCAGAATCATCCACATGGGGTGAGGATACTTATATCTCAAGTGTGTTTGAAGCTTCTGGGTAAAATGTGTACCTGCTTCCCCTGCAGTCCATATGTTCATGCTTATGGGTCAAACACACGCTGCAATCCTCGATTTACAATTTGGTGTGATGTCACCACACATGGTATACTGTTTTAATTATTCATTTGAGAAATGTTACTGTCACTCCCGATCTCCCGACATAGGTAGCAGCCTAGGCACTTGCCTCAAATTTGTATTCTTCATCAATTGTATAAGTCGCCAAATGTCTGTGGAGAAAATCCCATATTTCAGCAGATTTCATCCACTACAAGTTTATGCTTTATTTTCATTATTTTTATCTCTTCACTATCCAATAATCTTTTTGATGCTTTTCACTCCCACCTTAGTCAGGCACCACTTTAAGATGGCACAAACATTATTTAAAACTAAAAACAAGCAGCACAAAATTATCCCCCAGTCCCCAAGTAACAGTAACCCCCTTCCCAGAGGTGTAACTTGAAGCTTCTGGTCCCTAGTGCAAATAGGGAAATGGGGGCCCCACTACCACGCCAAAAAATGCCTTTTTTTTGGGGGCAAAGGGCTTTTCCCCCTTTTAAACTGCGGCCCCTAGCGACTGCTACCTTGCACCCCCTACAGCTCCGCCCTTGCCCCCCCTTCCTTCCCTTTTCCTTTTCCCCTTTTTCCACAGGTCAGCTTGGCTGCTCTCTCCTTTCTCAACTGTTTGGGTGCTTTCACACGGTGCGTTTTTGGTGCGTTTTTTGGATGCGTTTTTTTGTGCAGGAAGGCACAGCAATTAATCATATACATTGTTGCACAAAAAAACCCCCAAAAAAAACGCATCAAAAACCGCACCTGGGAAAGCACCCTTTGTGTTTGGGATCCAATGCTTTTTGTCCACAGCTATCATCAATCACCCAAATTCCTTGAACTCTTCATCTACTTTAGCTATCTCTCCGCTAATTCTTCTTTCGATCACTTCCAATCTGGTTTCCACTCTGTACAGAAACTGCGCTCGCCTCTCCCCCTTCCTATTAGGGTTCTTAGTTTCTTCCTGATCCTTTTCCCCTTCTGTTTACTCGTCCCATTGGACAATACGGTGATTTTGCTTTCATTCCCATCTTTATGCTGAAGACCCAATTGTAAACCTCTTTCTGTGACATATCCCCTGCACTAGCACAAAACCCCAGTGATTGTCACTTGCCTCATATCTGGTTCCTTCTCTTGTTTTTTTTCTTGTTTTTTGCCATTTTAAACCTACTAAACCTGACCCTTTCCATTGCTGGGGGGCTGCCTCTTCCTCCAAATAAAACCACAAAATGTAATTCAAGAAATTTTTATGTAAACTCTGTTTAAATCATGGTTGATCAAACATAATTCATAAGCAAAGTCTACCTATAGATTCCCAAAGATCTGTCCGACATGCACTTTGCTGCTCCCCTTCTAGGAGTTAACACAATCCCTAGAAGAAGCAAGGGAAAATTGCGCCAGGAGGGGGACTCCCTCCTGTGTCCTCTTTTGATGCTTATTGTTACTTCCCAGATCAAAGATTTTATATTTTTCTACTGATACCCTTTTTTCAAAAACCTGTTGTAAACTCTGGGTTTCAATCTTAGGAATTATTATGTTTAATCATCCTCAATTTAAACAGTATATCCACATAATAATAAATTTTAAAAACATGTGGTCAATTTTAAGAGGGAAATGAGTGTGCCGTGCTTGGGGGATGATTTGAACAGACTTTATCATGTTTATGAATCAATAAAGCTTTATTTCATTTATTGGTGGTCTTTGTACCATTTTTGTAGGTAATATTGTATATTTGTCTATTAACATTGGACGACCAATTATTGTTGATTATTTGTCCACTCTACTGTAGGTCTCCATTTGCTTTGTTAAGTGCAGCAAAATATGTTGGCACTAAAGATGACTATTATTAATACATATGGGTAGAACTCTTCTACTGCCTTAAACCCATTCAAGGTCCTTTAGATAATGATGTTGGTACAAAAGTGCTTTTATGCAGTATCATTGACTTCCTAGTAGTTTTCTTTTCAAATTTGTAACTTAAATGGTTATTTCCACCATACACTTTAATGGCATATCAATAGGATATGCTATCAATGTGTAATCGGTGTGGGTCACAACTCTGCGACCCACACCTCCCTTGAGAACAAGCCCGACAAACTCTCTGTTTTGAATGGAGAGGTGGTTAGAGAGGTGCTCAGCTGCACTCAGAACTCTTATTGAAATCAATGAGATTGTTCCCACGCATTTTGAGCGGAGAGGTTTCGGGGCTTGTTCTCAATATAGCTGCAGATCCCAGAGCTGAGGCCTGTACCTATCACAAATTAATTACATATCCTATCGATATGCCACCAATGTGTATGGTGGGAGCACCCTTGTGCATTTTTATCTTTACACTTGTCTTCAAAATAATTATGAAGCTATAGCAATTATGTAATATAATAATAATATAGCACAATAATATTATAATATATATAATATATATAAAATATTATATATATAAAATATATTTTAAATACATAAAGTTAAGTATTTTACTGCAATATAATAGCAATAATATAAGGCAATAATATCTGGCAGCCCAGGTTGTTGTAGTTTTGAAGCATTTTTATACAAAAGCAGGAGTAGATCCTTGAGAAAGCATATGTAAATTAAATGGGCTGACCAACAAAAAAAGCAACATACAGTATGTTAATATATAGTAAGTGTGTGAAGAAGGTGTCTAGTACCCACTAATTGCCCAGCAGAGATACAATATGTTCTGTGCATTTAATCACATAAGTTGCGCCAAGTAACCAACAATAATGTGATAAGAACTAGAAATAACTTCCAAGTAAATATCTACTTTATTGTGTGAAGTAATTAGAACTGTTACTACCATCATTGTATCCTCAATTTCATCCACTAGTATACACAGGGACCATTACTTGATGGGCTCTACTGGACACAGTGGTACAATAACGCTTCTCTAGACAACGCCCAAAACTCATTTATATACTATGAGAACCTGCTGCTTGGAGTACCCCGAATGCGTCAGCTGAAAGTAGAGAACAATTCATGTGTTGTACATAAGGATTTTAGAGAAGATATATCTGGCTGCTATGATACATATTCGGAAGATGAAGAGGACAAAAATCCATTTGGATTAATTAATGGGACAGCGTAAGTACTCCATGGCTTATATAATGAAGTGTCGTGAAAGCCATTACTGTTTGACATACATTACTACACCTCACATTACAGCTTTCTTATAATACATGTTGCAAATTTTATTGTCTAATTTACCTATCTACGAAACGAAATGTGGGCTACAAAAAATACATAAAAATTCAAATGTGCAAAGAGCAATTATATACAGTTGAAACCAGAAGTTTACATACACTATATAAAAAGACACATATGCATGTTTTTTCACTACCTGACATAAAATTAGAATAAACCTTTCCCCCTTTAGGTCAATTAGGGAAACCCAAAATAAATTTTGATTTGTCAAATGCCAGAATAATGAGAGAGAGAATTTTTTAAGGGATTTTTTATTACGTTCTGCAAGTCCAAAAGTTACATACATTTCATTAGTATTTGGTAAACATTTCTCTTAAAATGTAGACTTGGGTTTAAATGTTTTGGATTTCCTTCCACAAGCTTCTCACAACAGTTGGTAGGAATTTTGGATCATTCCTCCTGACAGAACTAGTGTAACTAAGCCATGTTTGCAGGTCGTCTTGCTTGCACCTACCTTTTCAGCTTTGTCCATAAATTTTCAATAGGATTGAGATCAGGGCTTTGTGATGGCCACTCCAAAACATTGACTTGGTTATCCTTAAGCCACTTTGTAACCAGTTTGGCAGTATGCTTCGGGTCATTGTCCATGTGAAAGACCTATTTCCACCCAAGTTTTAACTTCCTGGCTGATGTCTTGAGATGTTGCTTCAGTATTGCAACATAATCTTCTTTCCTCATGATGCATCTATTTTGTGAGATGCTCCAGTTCCTCCTACAGCAAAACAACCCCACAACATGATACTGCCACCCCTGTGTTTCAGAGTAGGGATGGTGTTCTTAGGCTTCCAAGCTTCTCCCATTTTCCTCCAAACGTAACAATGGTCATTATGGCCAACCGTTTCGTCAGACCACAGGACATGTCTCCAAAAATGTAGGTCTTTGTTTCTGTGTGCTTTTGGAGTAATGACTTCTTCCTGGCAGAGTGGTCTTTTAGCCCATGTTGATACAGTACTCGTTTTACTGTGGATAATAACATAATCTTACCAGCTTCCACCAGCAAACTTCACAAGGGCTTTTGCTTTTTTTCTTGGGTTGATATGCCATGTCAGACCACAGCACAAATTTATCTCTAAACACAAACCCATCTCCTTCCTGAGTGGCATGATGGCTGGACATTCCCATCTTGTTTGTACTTGCGTATAATTGTTTGTACAGATGAACGAGGCACCTTCAGGTATATGGAAATTGCACCGAATAATGATCCACACTTGTGCAAGTCCACAATTCTCTTCTTGATATCTTGGCTGATTTCCTTAGACCTTTCCATGATGTTACACACAGAAGCAGTGTGTTTCTGGCATGCATTAAAAAAACCATCCACGGCTGTTTCTCTAAGTATTTCATCAGAAGCTTCCAAAGACATGACATCATCATATGGGCGGTCCCAAATTGTTTAAATTATAATTATAGTAATCCTAGTGTATATAAACTTTTGACTATGCAGAAAGTAATAAAATGCCTTAGAAAATTCTCTCTCTCTCATTATTCTGGCATTTGGAAAATATAAATAATTTTGGTTCCTAATTGATCTAAAACAGGTTTATTCTGATTTCATGTCGGATAGTGAGAAAAACATCTTTTTATATAGTGTATGTAAACTTCAATAGTATATACCTACAAAAACACACGGTATAAAATAAAATTACATTTTTTTATTAAATCACATTGAAATATAAATAAGACACAAATAATAACATTCATATTGCACATAATAACACGTATTTAAAAGTCCATACATAGAAATGTTCCTTAGAGTCTAAAAAGGAGCATTGAAGCATAACATAAACCCACATAAGTGTCTCAAAACTGCCTGCATAAACCAGAGAGGGAAGATGAAGAGTCAGCAAAAAAAAGGCATTGGAATGTACATTATATGGTCTGTACCCTTTGTTGTCTATGTATGTTTTATGTACATGAGATTTCATTAATTTTGATACTTTGTCATTAATGTTGTTAGAATTATCTAACAACTGTCTAAAATACAAAATAAATGTGTCATAAAGCTTGTACAGTGAAGGAAATAATTATTTGATCCCTTGCTAATTGTGTAAGTTTGCCCACTGACAAAGACATGAACAGTCTATAATTTTAAGGGTAGGATAAATTAAAAATGAGAGAAAAATACAAAATCTTTAAACCAACAATCACATTTTATAAATTATATAAATTTATTTGCATTTGCTAGAAGAAATAATATTAAATCCCCATCCAACCATTAAGAGTTTTGGCTCCTACAGACCAGTTTAGAAACCCCCTAAACAACTCGTTCCACAGACTCAATTAAATCAGTCAGACTCCCAACCTCTACAACATGGCAAGACCATAGAGCTTTCAAGGATTCAGGGACAAGATCATAGTAATCGAAGGGATACGCACCCCCCTTGTATAGTAATTGAAGTGAAAAGACAGGTGCTTAAGGAGGAAAAACCATTCCCATCAATCTTAAAAAGAAACAAATGCCTTAGCACAACCTTTTTCTTTTGCATTTCAAGATAATATTTAATTTTAAACAAAGGAGATATACCCAAAAAGATCAATAAAAGGCATAAAAAAAACGGGTAATCCCAGACTATTCACAAAATTCGGCCAAAAAGGGCCTTCCTCATTATGTCTGGTAGGCATGGGGAAAATGTATTTTCCCCATATGCCATACCAGACATAACTGATGAAGGCCTTTTGGCCGAAAAATTTGTGAAAAGTCTGAATTACCTCGATTTCTTATATGCCTATTATAGATACTTTTTTGGAGATATATCTACCTTTGTTTAAATAAATATTATCTTGGACTGCATAAGAAAAAGGTGTGCTAAGGCATTTGTTTCTCTAAGGGACAAGATCATAGACCTGCACAAAGCTGGAATGTGCTACAAAACCATAAGGAAGACGCTGGGTGAGAAAGAGACAACTGTTGGTGCATTAGTAAGAAAATGAAAGAAATACAAAATGACTATCAATCGACATGAATCTGGGGCACCATGCAAAAACCTCACCTCGGGGGTATCCTTGAACATGGGGAAAGGGTGAGAGATCAGCCAAAAAACCCTACACGAGGGAACTTGTTAATAATCTCAAGGCAGCTGGGACCACAGTCACCAAGAAACCATTGGTAACACATTACATTACATTATAGTTTAAAATCCTGCAGTGTCAACAAGGTCCCCCTGCTCAAGAAGCCACATGTGCAGGCCCGTCTGAAGTTTGCCAATGAACACCTGGATGATTCTGTGAGTGATTGGGAGAAAGTGCTGTGGTCAGATGAGACAAAAATTGAGCTCTTTGGCAATAACTCAACTCGCTGTGTTTGGAGGAAGAGAAATGCTGCATATGACCCAAAGATCAATATCCCCACTGTCAAGCATGGAGGTGGAAACATTATGTTTTGGGGGTGTTTCTCTGCTAAGGGCACAGGACTACTTCACCGCATCAAAGGGAGAATGGGTGGGGGCATGTAGCAGAAAATCCTGAGTGACAACCTCCTTTCCCCCTGCCAGGACATTAAAAATATGTTGCGGCTGGGTCTTCCAGCAAGACAATGACCCAAAACATACAGCCAAGGCAACAAAGGAGTGTCTCCAAAAGAAGCACATTAAGGTCATGGAAACCCTCTGCAGTCAGCTGTCTACGGGAGGTTCTTTAAATTCAAGGGGCATCAGGCAGCATCATGATGCACTCCCTTATGCCACTGACTGCTGGGAGGAGGCTGGCAGCATGGTGATGATTATTCTTTATTGTATGTACTATTCTCCCCCTACAGTCTCTGCCGTCGCATGTCAGCTCTACCTCTGCAAGACGGGCAGCAGCAGAGACTATGGGGGAGTGGCTTGGGGAGTCCTGTGACTTCTCTCACATTGGTGTCAGTGGGTACAGAGATTGGAGTGGCGGCGGGCACCTCCCCCTCTAACTTATCCGCCGTCGCTCCGATCTCCTGACAGCAGCTGAGGCGTGGGCTGTCACATCAACCTCGACAGTACATTCGTGTGGGGACGGGGGCAGAGCTGTGAAGCTCCACCCCATCTACCGAACTTCTGCCCTTCTCCCCTGCAGTGCCCGGACTGCTCTGCTGATGGCCGGCAGCTCCAGAAGACTGGTAAGAATATGTGCTTGGGGAGGGAAGATAGAGTGAGGAGGAGGGGGCTAGAGTGTGGGGAAGTGTGGCAAGAGATAGGGAGAAGAGGGCTTGAGTGAGGGGATTGTTGGCTAGAGTGAGCGGGAGGGGGCTAGAGTGTGGGGGGAGGGGCTAGAGTGAGGCGGATGAGAGTGTCGATTGGAGCAAGAGTGTGGAAGGGGATTAGAGCGGGGGGGATAATGTGGGATGGGGCTTAGAGTGGAGCGAGAGTATGGGAGGGGAAGTAGAGTGAGGGCTAAAGTGTGGGAGGGGGATTAGAGTGGGGGAGAGTGTGGGAGGGGATTAGAGTGGGGGAGAGTGTGGGAGGGGGATTAGAGTGTGGGAGAGTGTGGGAGGGGATTAGCATGGGAGGAGAGTGTGGGAGGGGGATTAGAGTGGGGGGAGTGTGGGAGGGGGATTAGAGTGGGGGAGAGTGTGGGAGGGAGATTAGAAGGGGTGAGAGTGTGGGAGGGAGATTAGAGTGAGGGGGACAGTGGTGGGAGGGGTATTAGAGTAAGGGGGACAGTGTGGGAGGGGGATTAGAGTGGGGGGGACAGTGTGGGAGGGAGATTAGAGTGAGGGGGAGAGTGTGGGAGGGGGATTAGAGTGAGGGGGACAGTGTGGGAGGGGGATTAGAGTGAGGGGGACAGTGTGGGAGGGGGATTAGAGTGAGGGGGAGAGTGTGGGAGGGGGATTAGAGTGAGGGGGACAGTGTGGGAGGGAGATTAGAGCATACATGGGCAGAAGGGTCCCGCAAATGGGGGTCAAATCCCACCCCTCCAGAAGGCAGCGGGAATTCTTTAAATGAAAGCGGTGCCAGAGTAACGTCATGTCACGCTGCTCTGCTGCCACTGAGGGGGGATGGCAGGTTCTGCTGGGTATAAAAGTTAAGCCGGGCAGTGTGCACAGCCTTTTCAGGATGTGCGCGCTACCCAGAAGGAGGTCCGTTCAGTGGTAAGTCCTTACTGCTCCATGCTCCTGCTCCCAGTACTGCTGCCTCCTCGCATCTACTGACAGTCTTGTCACTGTCTCCTCTTCCTCCTCCTGCGGCAGAAGAGAGAAAACTGCTGCAGCAGGAGGAAGGCAATAGACAGACTTCATTGGTTGTCTCCTGCACCCTGTCTCTTGTGTCCTGTGGCCTATCTTCTCTTCTGCCCCCTCCAAAGACAGGCTACAGGGGGCAGGAGATGGGCCACAGTTGCCCACTGGTCTCCTGTCCCTTGCTTTTGTCTCCTGCCCCCTGCTGTCTGTCTCTGGTGGTCGCAGGGGGCAGGAGACAGGCCGCAGGGGTTAGAAGTTGCTCCCTGTCTCCCGCCCCCTTTGGTCCTTCTCCAGCGGCCGCAGGGGGCAGGAGTTTCTCATTGTCTCCTGTCCCTTGCGCCTGTCTCTTGCCCCCTGTGGTCTGTCTCTGGCGGATACAGGGGTCAGAAGACAGGCCACAGGGGACAAGACTCTGGCAATTGCCTATCTCAATAGCCTATTCAGGATCCAGGAAAGCTAGGTGACACGCCATCCCCCAAAGGTGGCACCCAGTTTTCCTATCATGGACAGCTGGATGTTACCTGTGGGCGATGGGTGTCACCCAGCTCTCTTGAATCGTGAATAGGGTGTCCAGCCTATATGTATATGTGTAATGTTTGTTTATTTACAGGCTTCCGTTTGAACCACTTCAGATTCAGTGGACTATGTTGGATCAACCTTGGATCTATTTTTTTCAGATAAAAGGGTTAAAGAGGGCTGGAGTTGGGGAGTGTTTATTTAAATAAAAGTTTTTTTGTGCAATTTGTGTTTGTTTTTTCCCCAATTCCAGTGATAGTAGTGGAGGCGTCTGACAGAAGTCTTTTCATTATTATCGCTCGGACTTAGTGTCAGCCATCGGTGTTTCTCGTTGCCCAAGGCTGGCACTAACCCTGTGTCACTATTACCCCAGTACCCATTGCACCATGGGGTACTGAAAAGAGCCCTCTAGTGTGATGGTCCACTTCTGGGGTGGCTGCGGGCTAGTATTTTTAGAATGGGAAGGGACCAGTATCCATGGACCTTCCCATTCTGATACTATCAGGCTACAGCTGTCGGTTTTACCTTGGCTGGTTATGGAAAATGGGGGGGGGCACATCTTTTTTTCCTCGTAAATGTATTTATTTAATGAGAATCTAAACATCGGCATCCACTGTGATTACAGTAGTTGCCCGTTTCAGAATTCTCAATAAATTAATGATTTTTAAAAAAAATAAATAAATGTTGTGGGGTTCCCCCCATTTTCCATAACCAGCCAAGATAAAACCGACAGCTGTAGCCTGATGCTATTAGAATGGGAAGGTCCATGGATACTGGTCTCTTCACATTCTAAAAATACCAGCGTGCAGCCACCCCAGAAGCGGACCATTACATTGTAGGATCCGTTTCTGATGGTTTCCAGGCTCTTCCCAGTACTCCTGGTGTGTTAGATACTAGGGTAATAGTGACACAGGGTTAGTGTCAGCCTTGGGATGACAAAATCCCCACTGACTGACACCAAGCCCGAGCACTAGTAATGGAGAAGCATCTGTCAAATACCTCCATTAATAAAACTGAAATTAAATGGAGAAAAAAAACAGACACAAATTGTACAAAAAGACTTGTATTTAAATAAATACTCCCCGACATCAGCCCTCTTTCACCACTTTATTAAAGAAATCAATCCAACGTTGGTCTGATATAATCCAATGAGTCCGACATATTCCAAATGGGAACCCTGTATAAATATAAGGGCATTAAAAAAAACATGACAGTAATAAGCTCCATCTCCTGCATCCCCTGTAGATGATGACTGTAACTTATCTTTTGTGGCTGCAGGGTATAGAGTTCAAGCTGCACAATATGATTCTGGGGGTACAGAGCACAGCCGAACCACAATCTCTAGGGGGATGATCCTATGCCCCACCCAACGAGATTGTAAGCTGTGCTCTGTACTCCTCTCCCACCACTCCCCACCATTGTGTTATGCATCCTAGTGCCAACAAAAATACAACCCCCATCACTCCAAAACTTCCTCACTTATTACCCCGTAGTCCTCTCACCTCCACCTATCACTCCATTTCATCTATCATCCCATAGCCTTTTCACCTGCACCTATCACCACATAACCTCTCCACCTATCACTCCATGTAGAGTTTGTACAGAGGTGGTCACAGGTAGAGAAGTGCTGAAAAAAAGATCTTGCACAAAAAAATAAGATGTTTGTGCGGCAAATTTTGCAGGGACGAGTCGTGGCTGGGAGAAGTCATCATGGAGTTCTGGAAAGGCTGAAGAAGAAAGGGGAAAAAGAAAAATTCCAGTCATAGAAGATGTCGCTGGTGAGTCCCTAGATGTAACCGCACTGTAATCATTTATATGGTCTGTAGAGCCTGTGTACACTGGTATCTACCACTAAATGGTCACTGTTAATATTGGTAGTAGTGTAACAGTTTAGGTTCAAGCACAGTTTAGCGGTATCTCCCAGCTCTCCTGAATGCTGAATAGGCTATCCAACCTACAGAAAACCTGGGTGACATCAAAACCCTAAATTAGCTTCAAGTCTCGCTGATGCCCACTTTCAAATGTTGACAAGTATGGTGTATGTACAATAAGAGACTCAGATTAACCCTGTACAGGCAGCTATGTCCTCAGCTTCCCCTGCATAGTTGGTGTCTCCCACAGAAGGAATCTTACTAGATTGTGACCTCTGCCG
This sequence comes from Phyllomedusa bahiana, assembly GCA_025379985.1. Lineage (NCBI taxonomy): Eukaryota > Metazoa > Chordata > Amphibia > Anura > Hylidae > Phyllomedusa > Phyllomedusa bahiana. The sequence continues at coordinate 208,848 of JAODAL010000406.1, read as the reverse complement.
GACAAAATGAAAGTAAAACCTCTTTCCCTATAATACTAAGGGAAATCCTCTGATTTGCCTATGACATGTATTGGGGAAAAGTGTTATAATTCGATCTACAATATATTTTTGTACATTTGTGTGGTGGTGATAGATACTCTTTAAGTACTGACTAAACTGAGCGCCTTTGCATAGGACGATTACATAGGACGATGCATGCCTCCCCACAAATCTATGCATGTACAGGACACACATGTGACAGACACAGCGAAATAGAAAAATAATGAACTTTACGGCCCAGTTAGGTGTTAATATATATAATAGACTCTAATAGGTCATTGTGATTTTTTGATTTATTTCTTACCAGATGGACATATTTTACAGAGAAAGAACTAGGAGGCTCTTCCCACTGGGGTAAAATTGCAACTTACAGTGGAGGAGGTTATTACATAGATTTTCAGCTAACAAAGCAAGACACATTAAGGTCTCTGCAAACTCTGAAAAATAACCTTTGGCTGGACAGAGGAACTCGAGCCGTGTTTGTTGACTTTTCAGTGTATAATGCCAACATCAATCTATTCTGTGTTTTAAGGTAAGCACATATTATATATGTTCCTGTATATAACACACTGTTAACTTTATATAAATACAGTGGTGTTTGAAAGTTTGTGAACCCTTCAGAATTTTTTAAATTTTTGCATAAATCTGACCCTGAAACGACATCCGTTATTAAAGTAGATAAAAAGAACCCAAGCAAACAAAATAGTCAAAAATATTAGACTTGGTCATTTATTTACTAAGGAAAACTATTCAATATCCCATATCTGTGAATGGAAATAGTATGTGACCTTTACTTTCAGTATTTGGTAGTAATTGTAGATTAGTCTTGCACATTGGTCTGGAAATACTTTAGTCTATTCATCCATACAAAACAGTTTCAGCTCTATTATGTTGGTAGATTTCCTCCCATGACATGCTCTCTTCAAGTCTTTCCACAGCATTTCTATTGGATTAAGGTTAGGACTTTGACTTGGTCATTCCAAAACCTGAACTTTATTCTTCTTTAATAACTTTTGGTAGAATAACGTGTGGTTATGGTTGTTATCTTGCTGCATGATCTTTCTGTGAGATTCAGAATTCATTGTTTTATTAACAATAGCAAGTTGTCATGGCCCAGATGCACCACAACAGGGCCCAAACCATGATACTACCATGACTATGTCTCACAGATGGTATGACGTTTTTATGCTGGAATTCACCGTTTTCCTCTTGTTTTCCTCCATTTTGTTCTAATGTGTCTCCAAAGCATTGTTCTAATAGCCTCTTGTTTTGTCCAGGTGATAAGCAAACTGCAGGTGCCTTGCACACCACCAAACTGCCTTGCACACCATTGTTGTTCAGTGTCCTCCTAATGGTAGTCTCATGAAAACTAACATGAACTAATATGAGAAAGGCTTTTAGTTGTTTAGAGCATATCTTGGGTTCTGTTGTGACCTTACAGACTACTATTATATGCCTTGCCCCTGGTTTGACCATTGGTAGTCAACCACTACTGTGGATGGTAATAATGGTCTTGAATTTCCTCCATTTTCGCACCATTTGTCTGACTGTGGATTGGTGGAGTACAAACCCTTTAGAGATGTTTTGTAACTTTTTCCAGCCTGATGAGCATCAACAACTCTGCTTCTTAAGTCCTTAGAAATCTCCTCTACCATTTCTACCATGATACACACCCACAAACATGTTGTGAAGATCAGGCTTAGATAGAACCCACTTCTTCAGCCAGTTCCTTACCAAGTTGTTTACACCCCACTTACTGACCAGGCACATTTTCCTTTTCTTTTGTACATGATGGTTTGAGCACTACAACACTTTCTTGCACTATAGTTATTCTACAATTTTTTTCCCTTTTTCCCCTGAAAGTTTTTTAATTGTGTCACTTTTCCACCACAGACATTTATATATAGATGTTACAAAGTTTTAGGGTCATCCAGGGCAGGGCTAAAAGTTACGGTCTGGGCTATTAATGTTGTTTTTTATATTTGTTTTCATATTATTATTTTATTTTACATATTGTATCTCCTATAAGGTCAGAATAAGACAACTGTGGGGCATTTTTACTAAGTTTTTCTTGTTTTTCCGATTTCTAATTTATTTTGGTTTCTAATATATTGGTCCCAATTTTAGGGTAAATGCAAACCTTATACAGACTGCAGAGCTGATCTGGGTCTTTTAACCCCTTAAGCCGAATGCCTGAAAAGTAGTTAATGACCAGAACATTTTTTTAATTTTTGCCTCCTTGTGTTTCAGCAGTTGTAACTTTTTTATTTTTTCAATGAGTATGAGGCCTCGTTTTATTCAACTTTTTTTTTGTTTTTTTTACACCATTCACATTTCACATTTAATAACTTGTTAGATTAATTCTACAGGTTATTACGGTCGTGTATACCTAATATGTGTAGGTTTTTTGTGCGTGTAATGTATGCACAATTATTTTTTGTTAAATATTTATTTTATTTTTTATTTATTTTTATTTGCACTTTTTATGTTTTTACTTTTTTTAAAAAAAAAATCCCATGAAGGAATAACTCTTTTACTTTTTTTTCCCACTTAGTAATGTATTAGCATATTCATATATGCTAATACATTACAATCTGTGTCAGTCTGACACAGGCAGTGATCAGGACAACACACAGCCAGTCCTGGTCACTGGCTTCTTACACAGACAGCCATGGGGCTGCTATAGGTCCCCAGGGCTGACTGTGCAGCCGTTCCCCGGGCTCTGTCGGGTCACCAGGTGTCCCGATCCCCCGACAGAGCAGGGAAACCCTTTCATTGCGCTGCGGTGGCGAACTGTGACAATCAAAGGATTAAAGCATCGGGGAGCGAAGGTTTCCCCCGCTCCGCGGTGCTCACAAGAGCTGCACGGGGATCAGGGCTGTGTAGTACAGCCCCGATCTCAGCGCTGCCGCGGCGCCGGGAGCCACAAACTCCGATGTCTGCAGCGACGTCAAAAAACGTCGCTGTAGACGAACGACCTGAAATGTCAGACGTCAAAAGACGGTGAGCGGTCGTTAAGAAGTTAAGATCCAGTAGTTTATGCAGTTACCAATCCCCAGTGGTCACGTGACTGCTGGCATCGGGAAGCAAGAAGCCAGGAGGCTTCCTGCTATTTTGCTATCCTCAGTGGAAAGTCAGCTAACACTGATAGCCAGCTCTCCACTCGTGAAGCCGCACAATTAGTGTGCAACTGGAAATTCTGCGAGGACATTCCAGGACGTCCCTGCAGGGATAAAACTGCCCTCCTGGACATTTAGGCCGTGTTCACACGGCTTATTCCCGACGGATTTGTGCGCCGTATTGAGCGCACAAATCCGCCGTGAATAAGGTGCGGGACGGGGGCGCTGCTCCCGGCCCCATAGACAATGCATTGTTTACGGCGCGTCCGCGCCGTAAATAATGTGCATGTCACTTTCTCCCCCCGCGGCGGATTCGCCGAGCGGGGAGGAGCGACGGATTCCACTGTTCTCAATGAGAGCAGTGGATTACCGTAATTGCTGCCGCGGATTGGCGCCGTACTGAAGCGCAAATCCGGCGCGCAGTACGGCGCCAATACGCGGCAGAATAAGCCGTGTGAACGAGGCCTTATAGTCAATGAGTGGTCGGTAAGTAGTTAAATAAAACAGGTCGCCCATTCACATTGGATTGTCATCCCATTGATTAAAAACAGTTGACTCTAATTTCACCTTATGTACTAGTACTAAAGTTTCATATGACCAAGTGTAACAATTTGGAATCCTTTATTTGCTTTGGTTCTCTTTATCTACTTTTAGGACTTATATAAAAATCTAGTTTTAGGTCAAATTTATGCAGAAATATAGAAAATTCTGAATGGTTCCCAACTCCAAGCATCACTGAAGGTAAAGAACACACATGTCCCACATTGTTAATAATGGGGTATTTTGTGCCAATTAAGTAGGATAGCTAATGGATTAAAAAACATACACCTTGTTATAAATTTAGTGCATTCAGAATAGTTTGAATTTCTTTTTTCTGTCTGCTTTGAGCATTTGTATTACTAAGGGGGACATGTATGAAAACTGTATAGGTCTAAAACTCACTTTTTTGCCCATAGCAACCAATCAGAGCTCCCCTTTCATTTTATTTAGTGCTCTGGAAAAATTAGAGTGGCGTTCTGATTGGTTGCTATGGGCAACAAAGTGAGTTTTAGATATAGACAGTTTTCACAAATGTGGCCCTAAGGGTATGTTCACGCGGCGTAATTGCGGCACGTACAGTACACGCCGCAATTACGCCGGGTGTTTTGGGAGTCACGCTGATCAGCGCGTGCTCCTGCGGCACGGGGGGGGCAGCAGCCCGCCAGCCCCACAGACATGCATTACTCACAGCGCGTATTCGCCGCAAGTAATTGACATCTCACTTATCTCCCCGCGCATACAATCCGATCATATTGTACAAGTGGGGAGAGGAGGCGTAATCCATAGTTCTCTGTGAGAGCTATGGATTACCGTAATTATGGGGCGAATTTCCCCGCGTATTAAGCGCAAATATGCAGCAAAATACGTGGCGAAATGCGTCCCCAAATAAGCCGTGTGAACATACCCTTATTGTTTAAAATTTGATAAATGGGTTTAAAAAAAAAACTTGCCCTTTTTCAAGAACTTAGAGCTTAGATGTATAGTTCATGTGGGCCAATGTTCGGGCCATTTTGCTCATGAAACAAGGCTTTGAGTTCAAGAGTGTAAGCAGCAGGGTAAGTTTTCATATATAATTGAGGAATAATGGATAGACTTCCATTTTGACAGTTTAAATAGTGAAGGATAGGAAGAATCTTCTACTGATTTTTCTATTGTACTTTTTTCTACAGACTTGTGATAGAATTCCCAGCGACTGGTGGTGCCATACCCTCTTGGCAGATTCGGACAGTCAAGCTCATTCGATATGTCAGCAACTGGGACTATTTTATCATTGCTTGTGAAATTATTTTCTGTGTGTTCATCTTTTACTATGTGGTGGAAGAGATTCTGGAGCTGAGGATACATAGGTTTAAATATTTTACAAGTATCTGGAATATCCTGGATGTTGTAGTGATAATGGTGAGGATACTTTCAATCAATTGCTTTCTTTCTTCTCTTTTTATAATTACTCACAAGTCTGTTTTACAGCTCCAATACCCAATATGTGCATGATGTAAGTTGTAAAGAAAACAGAAATGCAATGATTTGGCAATCTCATACAGCCATATTTTTTCACAATAGAACACAGCAAACATATTATGGATTGAAAGTTAAACCTTTTTTTTTTTTCATTTTATTTAGAAATTGATGGCAGCAACAAATCTAAAAAAAAACACTCTAATGCTCAATTGTCAATTAAAGCTCTCACCAGAGACCATGTTAATAAACATCAAATGATATGTCTGAGCAAAAAAGGCAATTGTGCATGGGCATATGTCACATACTCAGTGATAAAACCAGCCTGCTGTCAGACCTCCAGAGCCATGGAGCTATACTTATGAGGAAATGCAACAATCTGGTCATTTTAAGAATTTCCAGCTGCTCAAAAACACTCAATATCTTGCCAGTATGACCCAAATATAATCCCAGTCATGGGCATACCTATAGCAGTAGCAGCCATGGCCCAGAGCTTGAGGAGGCCCACTAAGGTGCAAGAACATGGTGCCATTTTGTAGATAATGTTAGTTTTCTAACATAATGGAAGATTTCTGCTATCTACCACTGCTATGCGTGTTCAATGATAAATAGCACGTTATTTATAGCTTTAATTATTGCTACGTGTACTGCTGCTTGAGTTTCCCGCCATTAGATGTTGGGGCCCTGTCTCATTTTGCTATAGGGCCCTATAAATGCTTGTTACGCCCCTGATCCCAGTCATTATGTTTTAGGCAACTAAGACTGAGCAGTTTTACATATGATCCAGATGTTGTTTTTCTATCTTAAAAGGAACCTGTCAGGTGGTTTATGCTGCCCTATCTGGGAGCAGGATGTGATAGAGGAGAGAAGCTGAGCTCTGTTCTATAAAGGTTTATATGATTTGGAGTGGGTAAAATACAGAGTAAATTCTCATAAGACTCATTAAGAAACACTGGAAGTCCTGCTTACCCCACCCACATACCGTGATTGACAGCTTTCCCTGTATTAGTGTGTATACAGAGCAAACTGTCAGTCACTGTATGTGGGCAGGGTTAGCAATACTTTCAGTATTTTCTCTTCCTCAAAATCATATAACCCTATATATCACAGAGCTCAGCTTCTCTCCCTCTATCATATAACCCTATATATCACAGATCTCAGCTCTTCTCCCTCTATCATATAACCTTATATATCACAGAGCTCAGCTTCTCTCCCTCTAGCATATAACCCTATATATCACAGAGCTCAGCTTCTCTCCCTCTATCATATAACCCTATATATCACAGAGCTCAGCTTCTCTCCCTCTATCACATCCTGCTCTCAGATAGGTTAGCATAAACCACCAGACATGTTCCCTTTAAGCATTTGGACTTGTGATTATAGTAGTATCATTCACATGGCAATATAATAACCTCAGTAACCGTAACAGGGCCCTCAAAGCGGTGCACAGGGCCTTTACTGTATCTCCATGTGCCTCCAAATTGTTATCGGGGCATACATAGGTTTTTTCTGTCTTTTTAGAAAACAAATCATGGCTTGTTTGTTAAATACCATATGTACAGATTTCTGTAATTGAAGCATATAGCGTTCAATGAAGCCTGTTCAACAGCATTTGAAGGCTGTGTGGCTCTTGTCGGGTAAATGCAGACGGAATGATTTCCTGCAGATTTGGGCACAAATCTGTACTCCCGTACATACAAATGATTCAGATGGGTTTTTACAAATGCAATGCTCACATGGTGAAAATGTTCTATGCAGTATTGACTTGCAGTGCAGATTTTAACACTCTGCAACATGTCAATGTCTATCACAGGTCTACGGCAGATTTTGCGACATTTAATTAAATGGAGTAAAATTTGCACCAAAATCTGCACAATATGCTTTTACCAGCAGATTTACCTTCAGATTTGCTGCAGAAAATGTCTTCAGTAAATCCATCCCATGTGCATTTACCCTAATAGGGAACAGTGCAACCAATAAACAACTGTGGACACATTTACTCATCTATATTCAAATAAATGTGGTTATATCTATGACATATCCATATTCAAGTAACTGATTCTATTTTGTTAAGCTTTCCCTTGTAGCCATTGCATTTCATATCTTTCGGACTATGGAAGTGAATCGACTCATGGGAACACTACTAGCAAATCCCAAAATATATGCAGACTTTGAATTTTTAGCATTTTGGCAAACACAGTACAACAACATGAATGCTGTCAATCTTTTCTTTGCATGGATTAAGGTAGGTGGGCAGTATTTTTCATCTAGACTCAGAATAAAATCTGAAAGTATAGTTTTCACATTAGTAGTGGAGGCCATTGTTAACAAAAAACACTTGGAGGACCACTCCTTTTTTTCCGCATTTAGTTTAGTAGAAATTGCTTCTAGTTACACTGCAGAGCCAGTAATTGTGCTCACCTGCAGCGGAATACAGGATTTCTCACTGCTGCCACTAGGTCATGTGACCTGCACTCTGAGCTGCTGAAATACATAGTATCGCTGTGTGACCAGGAAATGAATCTCTCTATACATTCCTATGGGAGTCAGTCTAATTGGAATGAACCGAGAGCCAGACTTTCTGTCAGCATCAAAAGCACAGTGTCTTTCAGCTAGTCAGAGTGCAGGTCATGTGACCTAACAGAGACTGTCGCATCAGCCAGAAATCCTGTATTCCGTTGCAGGTAAGCAAAATCACTAGTAATGGAATGTCTGGTGAACTAAGGGGCAAAAAAACTTTGAGTGGCCATTTAAATGTGCCTATGTACAAATTTAATTGCCGTTTAATCTGTAAGTGCTTCAGATTTCTCCTGCTTCAAAATGTTGGGATGGGTAGTAGCTATCTCACAGTCATTACTATCAACCTAATTGTCTTTCAAGAGGCTAATTTCCCTGCACCCAATGATTCCTTCAACTTAACAAAAAAATAATAATAAAGTGTTTTTATGTTGGGGAATCCGAAATTTTGTGTTTGTTTTTATTTATCTTTTTGCTTAAAAATGTTTAGTTTATTTGTTCTTTACTTTTTTTTTATAGTCCCAAAATGGGATTGCTTTCATAATACATAGCATTACTTTACTTTATTGCTATGTATCATACTGTACCTGTGATAGGCAGCATATTGTCAGGCCTCTAGTTGCCATGGCAACCATGGGTACCCTGGAAATGCATTACAGGGTTGCACATAACCAACAGAGGGAGACCCTTCCTCTGTTAACCAACTAGATGACTCAGACCCTAAGAATTGCGGCATATAGTGGATGAAATGGCCAGGATAGGAGCTAGCTTTGTCCCATCTGCTGCAACAGGAGCCTGGCTGTACATTACATTAGTGTTGGCAAGTGTGCAGAGTGCCAGGCTGAAAACAGAATGTATTGTCTTATATAATTAAAATGAGTGAAGGAAGTTCCATAAAAGTAAGAAAAACTTTTAGGCCGACATGTCCCAATACTCAAGCACAGTTTTTTTGCTCTATTTTGCGGCAAAAAATATTCTTGATGCCATATTCTCGATGTAAATGAACTGTAATATACCGAAACTAGGCGCATTATACGCCGGGCACGACACATTATAATGCGCCTAAAAAGGCGCATTAAATATAGTAGTGATGATACGCTGTGCGCTTGCATAATGCAATGCGCCTATTGAGGCGCATTACATCCACTAGTAATGATACGTTATGCGCCTCTGTTACG